>CM075201.1:2647500-2725000 GCA_037577475.1 Chaunax sp. Z400
GGGTGTTGAATGACCGGCGCAGCCAACATTTGATTCCCACATGGCAGTATGTGGAGGTCCTGGAATCTGTTCATTCAGCGCTGAAGAAAGTCGCACATTTTACAGATGCACTGTCTTCAGAGAAGACTGTAACAGCTTCAGCCCTGAAACCAGTCCTACATCTACTGACCGAGGATCTTCTGGTTCCAACAGTGGAAGACACGGAGTTAACGGCAAATCTGAAAAGAAAAATGACTGAAGCAATAGAGGATAAATACAGGTCACCGGCCACACGACTGCTGTTGGCTAAAGCTTCGTTCATTGACCCGAGATACAAGGACAGCAACAGCGGAGAGGATGTCAGGGATGCGCTCCTGGAGGAGATGCTGGCGGTGCCTGAGGAGCTCTGCGATGACAGGGATGGGGTGGTGCCGCGCATACCTCTGCAGCTGAACATGGAGGAGCAGGTGCAACGTCTCCTCCTCCTCCCAAAAAAATGAATCTCACCGACTTGCTCGGGGAAAAAAACGGTTCTGGTCCCCAAGAGGATCCGTGCAGACTTTGAACTCGTGAGGTATCTGCAGGAGGAAGCCATCGACTCCCACTCTGATCTGCTTGCCTGGTGGTGGGACAGTCAGGCTCGATTCCTTCTTCTGTCTAAAGTAGCCAGAAAATACATGACAATATGCGCGAAAAGTACTCCTTCGGAGCGCATATTCAGTGCAGCTTTTTACTCCACTCAGATCATCCCTCAAACTGGAGAAAGTGAACATGTTGGTTGTCCTGGCAAGGAACATGAAAACTGAAAAATAAACCAGCCCTGATAGCACAAACTAAAAGGCTAACACAAAAAACTTAATACGCTTGTTCAAGCTGATGCACATTCGTTACAAGCTACAGCCTGTTTTTCAGTATTGGATAATAAATGTTCAGCTATCACAGCTGCATTCGAGGTTTGTATTTGAAATAGCAGGGTTGTAGTGTTTGTGTGTGTGTGTGTGTGTGCAGGGCGTGTTTTACTACAAGACCGCGGTTATATATTGCCTCACCAGCGCAGTTAAGAGAAAATTAATACCGCCACAGCCCTACCCCTATAAAACACTAACATCTATACAATATAATCCTATTGTGAAGTAATGCACATAAACAAGTTGTTTTCTCCACTAACAGACACAATGTTATCAAGTTTGTGACGACATAAATGATTCTCCAGAGACGCACCTGTGTCCCACAGAGAGACACGCGCCTGTGTCCCACAGAGAGACACGCGCCTGTGTCCCACAGAGAGACACGCGCCTGTGTCCCACAGAGAGACACGCGCCTGTGTCCCACAGAGAGACACGCGCCTGTGTCCCACAGAGACACACGCGCCTGTGTCCGACAGAGACACACGCGGCTGTGTCCTACAGAGACACACCTGTGTCCTACAGAGACGCGCCTGTGTCCTACAGAGACGCGCCTGTGTCCTACAGAGGCACGCCTGTGTCCTACAGAGGCACGCCTGTGTCCTACAGAGGCACGCACCTGTGTCCTACAGAAACACGCCTGTGTCCTACAGAAACACGCCTGTGTCCTACAGAGACACGCCTGTGTCCTACAGAGGCACGCCTGTGTCCTACAGAGGCACGCCTGTGTCCTACAGAGACACACCTGTGTCCCACAGAGAAACTCCTGCGTCCCACAGAGACACACTTGTGTCCTACAGAGACACGCCTGTGTCCTACAGAGACACACCCGTGTCCTACAGAGACACACTTGTGTCCTACAGAGAGACACACCTGTGTCTGTTTACCTCAATAACTGTAAACAACCTGTAGAAATTGACTGTTTCCATGGTTTTAGTCCCTCTAGTCATATGAAAGTTTTTTGTTCAACACATTTCTTTTAGGATTAAAGTCATGAATGGGACTCATACTGTGATCTGACAGAGGGATGATGATGATGGTGAAGATGGTGAACTAGTTGGACGTGTTTCCTCCTTTAGAGACACTTTGTCCCCACATTTCTTACAAACTGGGTGTCCGTCCTCCAGGACTGATCCTGGTTGGTTTTTCTGAGATCCAGATTACTGTATTTATGGGAGGGTGGAGATCAGTGAAATCTGTCTCACTTCTCTCTGACATCTACTCTGCTGTGTGTGTCAGTAGCCCCATTCAGACACCGCCACACTAAATCACTCACCGAAGCTGCATTGTTCCGCCCTTGTATTGTTCAGTGTGAACATAAAAGGTGTTGTAGAGCAGGGACCATCTCTGTGTGAAAGAAGCTAGTGGCTCCCATTGAGCTGTATGACAGGAAGTTGAGGAGTGATGGAGAGAGTCAGAGTCAACGTTCACAGTATGATAACCATCAAATTTTAAACCGTGGTGTACTGTCAAACCGGTAACCGCTGCAACCTTTCTAATAGCACATCAGCAGCAGTAGCAATCAGACAGGAACCAGAGAGGAACGTTTTTCATCCATAGGACAATTTCAGTGCTGTTTTCTTCATGGTAAACTAATTACTGTATGTGTAATACTGTATGCACAGAGATGCAGCTACAAGGTAACCTGACGTAACACAAATCCAGCTAAGTTACAAGGTTGTTCAGGTGTTCAGGGGTGGGCACCTGGACTCACCAGGAGGTGGCGGCACGCAATAAGAAGTAAGGGTACTCATGGACAAATTTCACAAGTACACTCAGTACTGGTGAGTACAGGGCTGTGTCAGGCACTGGTATCATGTGTTTTTGCAGCCTCCATATATACTGTATCAAACACGCAATAGACTCAAATGAAGATGTCTTACCCTTCTAACAGATCCATGGTAGACGTTACAACCTCAGCATACAGCAGGGTGTGTCCCAGCAGGCTGGTCTTCAGGTTCTTTGTGTAGGTCTCCATACTGAATTGCGCCCAGCTCTGGGACCCTGAAGAGTCGGTAACCAAGGCCAGACAGCCCTCAGGCAGCAAAGGACTCTCCTGGAGCTCAGAACAGGACACCATCCTAAGGGAGGTCTTGGTCAACATCAGGAGGCCATTGTGGTCTGCACGTGTTAGCAACCACTTCAGGAAGCTGGCACTGGCCTCCTGTGTGGAGGACATAGGAGCGCAGACAGACAATAACACCATGTAAAGACTGTAGCCATTTCTCTACAGACTGACAAACTAACACACAAACGCACTAAATGACAAAAAGCAGGGTATTTAAGGTGAGGAAGAAGGGAGAGGAGAAGATGGGAGAGAGACAGAGATGAGGGAGAGAGACAGAGAGAGATGGAGGGAGGGAGGGAGAGAGACAGAGAGAGATGGAGGGAGGGAGGGAGGGAGAGAGACAGAGAGAGATGGAGGGAGGGAGGGAGGGAGAGAGACAGAGAGATGGAGGGAGGGAGAGAGAGACAGAGAGAGATGGAGGGGAGAGAGAGACAGGGGGAGAGAGATGGAGGGGAGAGAGAGACAGAGGGGAGAGAGATGGAGGGGAGAGAGAGACAGAGGGGAGAGAGATGGAGGGGAGAGAGAGACAGAGGGGAGAGAGATGGAGGGGAGAGAGAGACAGAGGGAGAGAGATGGAGGGGAGAGAGAGACAGAGGGAGAGAGATGGAGGGGAGAGAGAGACAGAGGGAGAGAGATGGAGGGGAGAGAGAGACAGAGGGAGAGAGATGGAGGGGAGAGAGAGACAGAGGGAGAGAGATGGAGGGGAGAGAGAGACAGAGGGAGAGAGATGGAGGGGGAGAGATAGAGACGGAGGGAGATGGAGGGGGAGAGATAGAGACGGAGGGAGATGGAGGAGGAGAGATAGAGAGAGAGAGAGACAGAGAGAGATGGAGGGGGAGAGATAGAGAGAGAGAGAGACAGAGAGGGATGGAGGGAGGGAGAGAGAGAGATGGAGGGAGAGAGAGAGAGATGGAGGGAGAGAGAGAGAGAGACAGAGAGAGAGATGGAGGGAGAGAGAGAGAGAGACAGAGAGAGATGGAGGGAGAGAGAGAGAGAGACAGAGAGAGATGGAGGGAGAGAGAGAGAGAGACAGAGAGAGATGGAGGGAGAGAGAGAGAGAGACAGAGAGAGATGGAGGGAGAGAGAGAGAGAGACAGAGAGAGATGGAGGGAGAGAGAGAGACAGAGAGAGATGGAGGGAGGGAGGGAGAGATGGAGGGAGGGAGGGAGAGAGAGAGAGAGACAGAGAGAGAGAGACAGAGAGAGAGAGAGAGAGAGATGGAGGGAGAGAGAGAGAGAGAGAGAGAGATGGAGGGAGGGAGGGAGAGAGAGAGAGACAGAGAGAGACAGAGAGAGAGAGAGAGAGAGAGAGACAGAGAGAGAGAGACAGAGAGAGAGAGAGAGAGAGCGCTCACTGTTCCTCTGAGCAGTATGAACCAGATTTCTCCACCATGAACAGGGTAAACTCACACAACTCATTACTGCTTTTAGCAACATAAATAAATACAAATCTATCTTTAAATTTAATAATTTAGTAAACAAAGACAAATCTTCTAGTGGGTGAAAACCAACCTCAGGAAGAGGCTGTAGGAGAGCAGACTGTATGTAAGCCTCAATATATGGGCCTCCTGTGGGAAAGTTTCCATCCCATGATGCCATGGTGAAAATTTTCTCCAAGCAGAGGAAGATCAATGCAGCAATAAGTCATGAACACTGTGTTCACGTGTGTACGTTGCACAGCTGAGTCGTTTTAACAGTGACTGAATTATACTTGAAAAATCTGATATATTTCATGTGGAGTTGATATTTTTATTTTTTTGTAGTTTTGAAAGACTTATTTTCCAGTAACCTTAGTGAACCAAAGAATGTCTTTTATTTGCTGTAACTTCTTCCAGTGAAGTGAAGTGTGGTCATGTGTACTAAATGCAGTTTACTGAGTCATCCTCTCACTTTGTTTTAAGTGTTTTACATGGAAATAAATAACCAAAAAGTTGGTGTGCGTCCATAGTCTCTATCAGCTCTGTCCACCAGGCCTAAAAGGATTTCAACACTGAAAGTAATATTTCACTAGTAGCAGTTTTCCTCAGGATCTAGCTCCAAACTACCCTCTTTAGCAGAGGTACTTAATCAATTCCTTTCACTAAATCCTACACACTGCACCCTGAACCTCATCCACTTAAGAACAAAACATCCCAACAACTTTAGGACTAAATGAAAAGGCCACCTTGATCCGGATCAGCCTCAAAATAAAATCACCTCCTCCTCATTACAAGGTCCACTTCTCTACAAAGTAATACAAATTTGTTAAGGTATTCTGCTAACTAACAGAAGGCGATGAAAACATAATAATAATAATAATAATAATAATAATAAAAGCTACTGGAGCAGTCCAAGCATAGTGGTCTGCAGGTCTACAAGAGGCAGACAGCAACCAGCTGTTCTTCAACCCACACAGCAATCTGGAAACAATTCTGCTACCCAATTTTCATCAGCCAGCGGCTTGTTGGGACAAAGTGCCTGGGGCAGCAGGGCCAGAGGTCACACATTAATCCAAAAATTGAACGAAGCACCTCTAATACTGCAGCTCAGTCAACCAACATTATTTTAATACTATCTTCTATGGGAGTCCCAGGCGCTGTGCCCACTTCACTGACTCAGGCCTCCAATTTAGGAATGTGAAGGGAGCTGTTCTGAAGATACACCAGGTCCTTGGTTCCTACCTGGATCTCTGTCTCCTCCTAGTGGTTGTTCTTGACTACATGCATAATCAAAATGCAATCTTCCTACTCCATGATGACCATATGATTCCTGATAAACTCCAATCCGATGAGACAGTCCAAAGTCATGCTACTATCATCGGCACAGACTTTTGTGGGGTGGTGTGCCACTATGCTCCCTATCTGTTGTTTAACCGCAATTAAAGTAATTTTTACTTTATTGTTTTGCTGTATTTATACCCCTGTTGTTCTTTTTATCCATTTATCTGTTGGTGCTTTTTTCCCTTCTTTTCTTTAATGTTTGTTCTTTATTCTGTTTGGAAGAGCGGCTTATTCCCTAAAGTTTCTTCATGATCAATAATCCATCTATCGATCTATCTACCAATCTATCTACCGATCTATCTACTCAGTGTGTAGACCTCCTCAGATAACACCACTGTCACTAACACCTGAATAATCAGAAAACAGAATCTACTTTATGTAAAAAAAATAGTGTAACAATTGTTTATCAACTTAATATATGCCAAATTCAGAATGAGTGTAGACCTCCTCCAACTCCTCTTGGCCTGGGTAAAAATAATGGGTTCATAAAAATAAAAATACCAGGAGTGGACAGCTCAAGATGTTCCACCACTATGACCAACTGGATCCAGATCCGCATCCTGATCCAGATGTGGTAGATTAAATCTCTATGTGGATCCAGATCAAGATCCTGATCCAGGTGTGGTAGATTAAATCTCTATGTGGATCCAGATCCAGATCCTGATCCAGGTGTGGTAGATTAAATCTCTATGTGGATCCAGATCCAGGTGTGGTAGATTAAATCTCTGTGGATCCAGATCCAGATCCAGGTGTGGTAGATTAAATCTCTATGTGGATCCAGATCAAGATCCAGGTGTGGTAGATTAAATCTCTGTGGATCCAGATCCAGATCCAGGTGTGGTAGATTAAATCTCTATGTGGATCCAGATCAAGATCCTGATCCAGGTGTGGTAGATTAAATTTCTGTGGATCCAGATCAAGATCCTGATCCAGAAGTGGAAGATTAAATCTCTATGTGGATCCAGATCCAGGTGTGGTAGATTAAATCTCTATGTGGATCCAGATCCAGATCCTGATCCAGGTGAGGTAGATTAAATCTCTGTGGATCCAGATCAAGATCCTGATCCAGGTGAGGTAGATTAAATCTCTGTGGATCCAGATCAAGATCCTGATCCAGGTGAGGTAGATTAAATCTCTGTGGATCCAGATCAAGATCCTGATCCAGGTGTGGTAGATTAAATCTCTATGTGGATCCAGATCAAGATCCTGATCCAGGTGTGGTAGATTAAATCTCTATGTGGATCAAGATCAAGATCCTGATCCAGGTGTGGTAGATTAAATCTCTATGTGGATCCAGATCAAGATCCTGATCCAGGTGTGGTAGATTAAATTTCTGTGGATCCAGATCAAGATCCTGATCCAGGTGTGGTAGATTAAATCTCTATGTGGATCCAGATCCAGATCCAGGTGTGGTAGATTAAATCTCTATGTGGATCCAGATCCAGATCCAGGTGTGGTAGATTAAATCTCTGTGGATCCAGATCAAGATCCTGATCCAGGTGTGGTAGATTAAATCTCTATGTGGATCCAGATCAAGATCCTGATCCAGAAGTGGTAGATTAAATCTCTATGTGGATCCAGATCCAGGTGTGGTAGATTAAACCTCTATGTGGATCCAGATCAAGATCCTGATCCAGGTGTGGTAGTTTAAATCTCTATGTGGATCCAGATCTAGATGTGGTAGAGTAAGTCTCTATGTCGATCCAGATCCAGATGTGGTAGATTAAGTCTCTATGTGGATCCAGATCCAGATGTGGTAGATTAAGTCTCTATGTGGATCTAGATCCAGATGTGGTAGATTAAGTCTCTATGTGGATCTAGATCCAGATGTGGTACAGTAAGTCTCTATGTGGAGGGGGACAGTATGTATTGGGTCACAGTAACAGGGGTAGAGACACGACACTGCCACCCATAATGTAGCTGAGATAATGCAGTTTCAAAGGTAAGAAGTTCTATCTGGACCAAAAATAGATCCAGATCCTCCATTATGGAAAATCAGATTTATGTTGATGACTCATAACCAATGCCCCAGAGTTCAGCATTTTCATCAATCAGGATAATACCAGTGACACCCAGTCATGGTTCTGACAGGCTCAGACTGTGTGATGTAAGAAAATGAGCACTGTGGCTGTTACCTGAGAGGTGGCCAGCAGGTGGACTGGGCTTGGGGCTGGAGTCGTGTTTAACTCACAGCTGAGACCGAGGGAGGTGAGGATCTCTGTCAGGACTTCATAACGCAGCGCATTGCTGACCTTCAGTTCATCAAAAGCCTCCGATGTCAAATTCTGGGAGTCCGGAGCAGTTTCCAGGTGAACCTGCAGAGGGAGACCTTTGAGACCCTGACCCCTAACTCTTCAGAGACGACTCCAGCAGCAATCAGGAACTTTCCATTACAAATGTTAAAGCTAGTGAAGGTAATAACGTGGGTATCTGTATGACAGCCTGTAATAAGCCCTTCTGCCTCACAGTTCACTATAATATCCAGAACGTTCTACAACACTAGGTGGATATATGACCTCAGTTATTAGCAAGCTAGAGAATGGAACAGCAACATGTTCCCTATGTTAGATTTTACATCAGTTTTACTGAATTCATTGCTGAAGATATTTTTCAGGAGTTTAAAAGTTGGTGATAGGATGAAGTCACTGGTCCTAACGAGGTTCCAGCAGGAAACCCTGTCTGCACATTAGGAAGGGAACAATGACTAAAGCATGTATGAACGGTTTCAACCTTCATTTGGGCACAGATATTTCAGGACAGTTTAAGAAAAAAAGACTTCATCCTTTAATTGCTGTGGTTTTATATGTTTAATACTTCCTGTCCTGTCTTCACAGATCCTGTTCTCTTTATTGTGGATGGACGTGATCTGTGCTTGATGCATCTGGTCTGTGTTTTAGTGTCACACCAGGCCTGATTTAGTCTGATCAAATTAAAGTTGCTATGAGGCACTTAAATCCTGCTTTAGTGTGTTTCCAAGCCTTCTTAAAGTAAGCCCAGCTGTAGAAGAAGACATGGAGCAACGATCACAGTGGATTATTCTAATGATCATCAGCATCAATATTATTAATGCACTCCAACCTTGGCACAACCTCTAAAGTCCATCTTTGAATGTGTGTCCACTGGGGAAACCACTTCATCTTCAAACTACACAATCATCACTAATAATGTCAAATGTCCTTACCTGACAGAGGACAGCTTCTCCGCCATCCCCTTCATGAGTCAACCGGACTATAACCATATCCCTCTGATTAGGGACGTCCCCTTTCAGCTCCCCCCAGAGCTCCACTTCCCCTCCTCCCTGGGAATCCCTAATGTAGACCTTCCCGCTCGCCAACAAGCTCAGTTCCAGCTCTGTGCTGTCCTCCCTGGTGAAGATCAGCCTGCTGACCTGCCCACGTGGCCTCTCCCTCACTTCCAGACAGAGGCCTGCAGGGCATAGGGTGGATGTTAGTCCCAGCACCCTGCCACCCTGGCTTAGGTAGGTGAGAAAGCGGGTCTGAAGCTGGGGGGTAAGGGTTTCCTCCTCTGCTAGCACCAGCAGCCTGGTGTTGTCCAGCCAAGGATCGCTCAGAGCTTGCTGTGGTAGGAGGGGATATATTACGCAGTTCTCCATGTTTACACACTCTGATAAAAGTTGACGGACTGCCTTAAAGCGGTCCTGACAGCCTCCTGTGTACACCAGAACATTTGGTGGTTTGCTATTACAGTAAAATCCTGTGGCATCATGTTCAACTTCATCCAGAGTCTTATCCCCAGTCTCCACTCCTGTGTTGTCATCAGGAAGGTCTGGAATGTTCTCAGCTGAGGCATATTTGACAGAGAGGATGGTGCTGTTCTCCAACTCCAGACATTCGTGGCAGCTGGACAGATGGAGGTGGTGTCCATGGCCCTCCACGTGATGAAGATTCCCCATCAAATGTTCCTCTGAGTCAGAGACAGGTCTCAGATCCTGTGTGCTGCAGAGCGGCTCAGAGCCCCGTCGCCCTTCTGACCTCCTGTGTGCATCTGGGATGAGGAGAAGGCTGCCTTTACGGCACTGTGGGTGGTAGAACTCAGCTGTCAAGTGAAAGGGCAAAGGCTCAGGGACGCTCTCTCCAGTCTGGGTAGATGACCACAGCGGTGCCTCAGTCTTTGGGCTCTGTGGACGCTGCTTCTCCAGCAACTCGCTGAGAGTGGACTCCAGGAGGAGGACAGCTATGAGAATGCCACAAAGATAAAGTGCAGCGTGTTGATTCAAATGTTATATTTCTGTAACTATAGTTAATAAATAAGATATGAAAATAGTTCAGCTGATTTAAGTGATTTGGGAGAATGACCCTTTCTTGAACACATTTCAAATACAATATTCACTAGCTCTTCATGCTATCTTGGGCTGTCTTTTTGGCTGTCAGCAGCTGTTTCCTGTAAAAAGACACTGTGGCCCAGCTCCAAACAGCTGCTTAAACAAGGTTTGTGGGCCATAAAAGCAAAACCATCGGCAGACAGAGTTCTGTAGAGCTGAGGGGGACATGAAGAGTTGGTAATGATGCCGTTTGTGTTTGTCTCTGTTCAACAAGTAGAAGAAACTAAGATTAAAATAAGAATAAAAGTTTGGTACAACTTATTCCCGCAGGTGAACTGATAATTTTACTTAACAAATGTCATGTGCACTTGACGTATGCCACCGAGCCCCAGTTGATCAGAGTACGACATTTCCTCCAGTCTTCAGGAGAAGATGAGCAACCTTCAGGCCTCTTTAACACGTCAACATTTTCAAAATGATTCCCATCCACGCGGATCTGCCAAAACGGCTGAGAACACTGTAGTATGCATGTCAGGGCCGTAGACGGCAGTGTTACTCTTCAAAATCAGCACCACAGAATAAGATCACTGTAGTTGTTCAACAAATCTACATTGGAGGAGCGTTAATAAACTCAGCAGTTTGTAGCACAAACAGACAGTCTGAGGTTTTTGATGGTGGTGTTCTTGTAAGGCTGGGACCATAATAGTCATGCACAAAGCGGGGCAGTGACATCATCTTTCCAGAGGAGATGCGTTTTGCCTGTTTACACGGCGAAGGTACGGTGGCGTTAAAAGGATTACACTCTGGACCCGTTTTCAAACCACGATAACGCTGATCTTATGTTAACCCACGGCCAAAACACAACAAAACTTTACCGCTTTTGGGTGAAACATTGTGTAAACGGCCCCTCAGTCACCTCAAAATCATCTTTACACGGAAGTAAAAAATAAGATATGTAGAAAAATCAAGATATGAAAAGGCACAGCTACTAATCATGGTTAATGTATGTGGGTCTATGACATGATGTGCATAATTTTGTGTCGGAGTGAATTATTTCCTTTTAAAATAAATTAATCTAATCATGGTTCCTATCATTTTATTCCATAAAACATGTTTAGTTTGACTACATTTTAAGTACATTCAAATAACAGACTGAGAAAACTATTAAAATGGTATTTTCATGATAGTAAATTCAAAATAAGATACCATGGCATGATTTTATGTTTGAGATCTTTCAATAAAACAAATTTTACAAATACCCATAGTTTTCAAGCTGTTTAGATGACTGAAAAACTTTTGTCTGACAATTTGTATGTTCTCAATGTCAGGGTGGCAAAACTGCAAAAAACATACTTTTATTGTGAAGGGGAAAACGGTAAACAGTATATTGCATCAGTCAGGGGACCCTCAGTGACGTTTATGGCTGAATGAAAGGTTTTGTAGATCTCTCTCAAACATTGATAAAATAGCTAGTGTGAACTCAGAGGTAGGATGGTAGACTTTTGATGTCAGGTGGTACAACCGATGTAAAACTAGGAATGTTATGGAATGCTGTCCAAGTAGCAGCCAATTTAAATTGAAATTAGTTGTAAAAGTCAGGTGGTGCAACTGCAAGGAATGCCACAATATGAAATGAATAATGTTATTTAAAGCTTTAAGATGATTTAATACTTATTTAAAATGTTTATTGGTTTTAGGTTAAACATGTGACACACTTTAGCGTTTCCATTATATTTTTAATATCATTTTAGATGCCACTATCAGGTAAAGAAAAATCAGCATGACAAAATGATCCAGATAAAGATTTTTACAAGATATGGAACCCATTTTTAGGTTTCATTGAAAGTGAACAGCTATTTGGAAATCTGGTGTAGCAGAAATCAATTAAAATTGCCCATTGCCCTAAAATCAATTAAAATTGCCCTATGAATGATCGTGGCGATCATTCATAGGGCAATTTTGTGGCACGTGTACCAACATGAATTATTGTTTAATCCTTTAGTCACTAACTGGTTATAGGCAAATGTAGTTAAAAGACCCAACATTTTTTTAATTGTTCTTGCTATCGCCGTTTACTTTATTTAATAATTGTAATTATTCTATTTTTTTTACATTTACCTGTTCATTTATTTATTTTTACTTATAGTATTTGCATCACTGTGGTAAAAAGGTTTTGGTTTTTGCTTGTTTATTCCTCATTAGATGTGATTTTGTCACTGAATGATGGGGAGGGGAGGGGGAGATTTGTTTGTTACATGTTCTAATCTCCTTTATTGTATTGTACTAATTAAAGGGTTTTTTCAGTTTATTTTCAGTTATATTTGTGTACAGTAGTCAGACCTTTCAGACGTTTGAATGGGAATATGCCCGGATATTAGTTCTCATGTTTTATAGTTATGACAGGAGGAAGAGAGAGGGAAAAATTAAGAAACCCAGCATCAGCCAGCTGTCCAGAAGAGAGAAAGAAAAAGTGAGGCAGCAGAAGAAGCAAGACTAGAGAAAGCACAGGGAAAAGACAAGGGTTATGGAGGAAATGATTTCAGACCTGAGTCATTGCATACACCTCCATTACAGTGTACCTATTAATCTATTGCACTGTAGCCTATTTCAGTTCATGCAATCTTATGTGATATATACTTTTTTTAAATTGATTTTACTTCAAACTTTTGAATAAAACACCTTTTTATATTTGAAATAAAAATGCAATTATTCAGCATATTTCCTGTCATTACTGTCAGGTGGTGCGACCAGGTAAAATATTAGTTTAAACCAATAAATAAGAGGTTTAAGTGAACAAATGGTTGGTACCTATAATGTGAGTAGGTATTGCATTGGATTCATTCTTTTTTTTAAATATTTCTACAATTATTTGTCTGTCTTTAAATGTAAAATTGAATGTTAAAAAGACCTGGCTTGAATTAAATAATCCTGAATTATTGTAAATATTAAACAAACATCAAAATAATAATGTGTTAGACAATTTAGACACTCTAATGAACACATGCCAAATATTTTGTATATATACACTTTTTAAAATAATATTCAGTTGCACCATCTGACATTAAAAAAAATCCAGTCAAAAAATGACTTTAAATGCTTGAAAAGGTTGTTTAACAAATAAAACTGGTTATAAAATATTCTTCCAGGCTCAAGCATATGTATTTCATCCATTTTGAAACAACTTTTTAAAAATACCCTTTTAGATGCTTTATTTGTCAATGACCCATGTTAAAGTCTGGTGAAGGTAGAATGTATAGTCTGAGATCTGGTAAAGAAAAAAAATGATTCCAGACAGATGAACATAACGATAATTAATTCATGTCAGGGAAAACAAAACGCTAATCATGAAAATAAATGTGAACTACTAGAGATATATGAACATTGTTCAGTGTCAAGAAAGTACATCACAGAGGGTCATTGAAGGCAACATACGGACTATCTTTGAAGGCAGGAGTCCATCGTCCAGATGAAGGCGATCTTCCATAAAAGCCACCCCCAGCAGGCTGAAGTTATCTACAGTGGCCTGAGCCACGGCCCTGAAGGGCTGGCCGGGGCTACAGGCCACAGGAAGACAGTAGTCAGACCACCTCAGCACCTGCACACAAAACAGGTTAGCAATGGTTCATACTACTGACCCAGAGCAACGGGGAGAACAAGTCTACTGTCCAAACACAGTGTCCTGTGGGACCAACACTCAGATGTGTTATGTGTCAGGAAACATTTCCATTGGTTGAACTGGTGCCCCCTGAAAGTTAGGACGTCTGACTTTGACTTTAGACTTTATTGTCCCCAAGGGGAAATTCTTTTTCACAGCACTATACATGTCACATCACACATGTTGCACACAGAAATACAACAAAACCGTGATGACATCAATGGACAGACAGCAGTTCTCACTAATAGAATGTATAAAACATTTCTTTATGTTCTGAACACGAGCATTGTTTGTGTGTGAGACCATCTGTCTGTGAAGGTGAACGACCCATAACATGATACAAACTAAAACACCCCAACACATTCTAAACACCCCAAAACACCCTTAAACCACCCCAACACATTCTAAACACCCTGAAACACCTTTAAAACACCCCAAAACACCCTTAAAACACCACAAAACACCCCAAAACACCCTTAAACCACCCCAACACATCCTAAACACCCTGAAACACCCTTAAAACACAATAACACGCCCTGAAACACCTGTAAAATACCCATACACATCCTAAAACACCTGTACACATCCTAAAACACACATCCTAAAACACCCGTACACACCCGTGAAACAGCCTAAAACACCCTAACACATCCTAAAACACCTGTAAAACACCCCCCTATCACATCCTAAAACACCCTAACACATCCTAAAACACCCGTACACACCCGTGAAACACCCTAAAACACCCTAACACATCCTAAACACCCTAAAACACACGTAAAACACCATAACACACCCCAAAACACCCTTAAAACACCCCAACACATCCTAAAACACCCTAACACATCCTAAAACACCTGTAAAACACCCTAACACATCCTAAAATAACACACCCTTACAACACCATAACACATTTTAACACCGGCTGTGGCTCAGGAGGAAGAGCGGTTATTCATGGAACAAAAGGTCGATGGTTTGATCCTCAGCCCCTGCAAGTCTACAAGTTGAAGTATTCTTGACCAAAGTACTGAAACCCAATTTGCTCCCCAGGCGCCATAAAGGCAGCACTGCTCCTCAGGATGGGTCAATGCAGAGAAAGAATTTCCCCCTGTGGGATTAATAAGTATCTAAAAAAATTAATTAAAAAAAACATATTAACCTTCAAACATTTGTCTCTGTATGTTGCTGCAATGTCTGGTCCAGCTGTCCACAGATTTAAGGACATAGTCCTGAATGAAGGACAGTACATACAGTGGTGTGAAGAGACTACTGGACCCCTTCTGTGTTCATCTCATCCTAAACTGTGTCGGACCTTCAAACTAAATTTAACATAACATCTGTAACCCCTCCCCAACTGATGGATTTAATCACCATCATCTGTCTGTAGATGTTGTCAGTGTCCTACTGCTGATAATAATATAATAATGAACTTTGTTTAGATAAGTGCCCTATAAATAAAGTAACAAAGTGCTTCTCAAAATAAAACAATCAGAAAACATTGTAGCAAAAGACAATAAAACAGCAAACATTTATAACGCAAATCATATATCAGAAAAGGCTTTTCTGTAAAAATGTGTTTTAAGCATTGATTTAAAAACAGGTAGTGTGTTTGCAAGCCTGATCTGCCCGGGCAGGGAATTCCAAAGCCTAAGGGCCCTGATGGCAAAAGCTCGGTCACCCTTGGTCACCAGCCTTGACCTCGAACTGAGACCTACTAGACAACTTCCTGATTGTAAAATGGTCTATTTAAGTGACGATGTGATTGAACAGGGCTGACAGTGATCAGGTCTGGGTGCATCTAGTCCAGCTGAACCCAGTTATTATTGCAGTGAAGTCATTTTTTTTAAGAGGGGGAATATGTTTTCACACTGGTGATTCAGGTATTAGATAACCTTTTTACCTTTATCAAATAAAACAATCATTTAAAACTTGTATTTTGTGTTTACTCAGGTTTCCTTTGTTTTATGCTGAACTTTGTTCAGTTTAGTCTGAGACAGAAGAACCCAGGAGGATCCAATAGTTTTTCACACCTCTGTATTTTAGGCCATTTACAGGTAGTGAAGAGTTATTGATGAGCTCAGTATGACAATATCATGTCACTGTACTAAGATACATATGCCTTTTCTATCAGTTTTCTATCATCTAGATGATTCCATTGTAATTAGAAAGCTGTAGTTCATCAGTATGAAACAGAACACATCTCCTAAAGCCAGTTATGTTAAATCAGAGTGATTGTACAATCATTTTCAACCTATGCTCCACTAGCCACCAATCATGTTTTTTCTCCTTCCCTGATAGTGTCTTTTCAAGGTGGGCAAGTCTTGGCATCAATACTTTTAAAGACTTGTTATTGATAATGTTTTCGCCTCTTTTCAGCAACTTTCAGACAGATTTTCACTCCCAAGGCAACATGTTTTTAGATACCTACAGGTTCGGAGCTTTGTTCATAACACGTTTCCAATGTTTCCCAACCTACCTGATGATTCTGTTTTAGATCGTTTCCTGACACCGATCTCGACTCTAAAAGGCTCAATCTCACACATTTATAAACAAATTAATATTTTACACCCAGAGTCTTTAAATGGAAGAAGATCTGGGGGAGGTTATATCAGAGGAAATTTGGGCTGAGATTTTAAAATGGGAGACATGGTCTTATTCAGAGTAAACTGGTACACATTGCTTACTACACAAATGCATTTTATCTAAGCTCTATGATGGGGTGTCTTCAGCATGTAATAGATGTCAGCGTTCACCTGCAGATCTCATACATATGTTCTGCCTTTGCCTATCTTTGCACAAATATTGGACAGAGATTTTTAGTACAATTTCTGCAATAAGTGGGGAAAGAATTGCACCAGATGTTTTCTGTGCTTTGTTTGGGGTCTTCCCTACATTTCCATCTCTCTCAACAGCTAAAAAAGACTCCTTGGCTTTTGTCACTCTCTTGGCCAGAAGACTGATACTGATAAACAGGAAGTCACAGGCATCCCCCTCTCATACCCATTGGATAAGAGATGTTTTCTATTTTCTCAGGTTAGAAAAAATTAGATTTTCACTGAGTAGCTCCGCTAATAAATTCCAGAAAATATAGGGTCCATTCTATCAATACATTAGGAAACTAAATTTCCCATTAATCCCGAATTGATTGTTTTTTATCTGTGGTTTACGGTGGAAATATTGTGCTCGGTGTGGCATGTGTAATGCCAATTCTTCTATACTGCTTTAGTGTTTATTGACTCTACTGTTTGCTGACTGATGGGGTTGGTTTTGTTTTGGGGTTTTTTCTTTTTTTTTTGTTTGTTTGTTTGTAACAGTCTTATTTGATTTTTCTTAGATTGTTATTGGTGTGTAACAGTATTTCAACTGTCACTTTTCTAAATTGTTTTGTGAAAAAGAACTTCTTCTATACATCTCTCTCTCTATCTCTCTATCTATCTCTATCTCTCTATCTATCTCTCTATCTATCTATCTCTCTATCTATCTACATCTCTATCTATCTACATCTCTATCTATCTACATCTCTATCTATCTACATCTCTATCTATCTACATCTCTATCTATCTACATCTCTATCTATCTACATCTCTATCTATCTACATCTATCTATCTACATCTATCTATCTACATCTATCTATCTACATCTATCTATCTACATCTCTATCTACATCTCTATCTACATCTATCTATCTCTATCTACATCTATCTATCTATCTCTCTCTATCTATCTATCTCTCTATCTATCTCTCTCTCTCTCTCTATCTATATCTCTATCTATCTATATCTATATCTCTATCTAACTATATCTATATCTCTATCTATATCTCTATCTATCTATCTCTATCTATCTATCTATCTCTATCTCTATCTCTATCTATCTATATCTATCTATATCTCTATCTATCTATCTATCTATATCTCTATCTATCTATCTATCTATCTATATCTCTATCTATCTATCTATATCTCTATCTATCTATCTATCTATATCTCTATCTATCTATCTATCTATATATAAATATATAGATATATATAGATATATATAGATAGATATATATATGTTCTGGTGCCTACCTTCTTTGTGGATGTGTGAGGAGAATTGCCACCTCCTCTGGGTCCTGTAGCTTCTATGATGAATGAGATGTTTTCTATCTGTGGACCACAAACCAGAGAGGAGCCCAACAGCACAGTCCATTTGCTGAGGTCATCACACGCCTGCAGACAGTACAGAGCAGAGAATAACGGGTAGAACACATTGGTTATTAGTGACAGTCCTGCAGAGGAAGCAGCTTCACAGTTGGCAGAGACACAAGAATGACAACTACCTGATGGGCCGGATGCTCCTCAATCTGTTTACGATAGGGAAACACCGGCATCCAATCATGATATTGATTACCGACACCAGTCAGAGGCAAGTTCAAACCACACACAGAATAAACGTCTTCAATCTGTTTCTGTGGGACGTCACCCTCTGACACTAAATGAGCTGATCATATTAAAGTCAGCAGTTATCACCATCACATATCTGTTTTATAAAATCTACACTGTAGATCAGCCTTTAACTGAGACCATCCCAACACACACCTGTACAATAATCATGTTGTCCAATCAGCATCTTGATATGCTACACCTGTCAGGTGGATGGATTATCTCCATCAAGGTCAGATGTTCACAAACACAGATTTAAACACATTTTTGAACATTTGAGAGGAATAGACCTTTAGTATCCAGAGATAAAGTCTGAGATGTTAACAGCTAAAGATGAAGATGATCAGGTAAAAATGTCTGCAGATTAGGGCGGTCCAGGAGCTCCTTCCACCCTCCAATCAGAGGATGAGACCAGCTGCCATGCAACAGGGACGAAAAATGATTGTTTCCATGTTATTCCATTGTTCAGACAGCGCTGCTGTTACACATGACGCCTCTTCTCTGAGAGGAACTATCTAAACACACAGCGAGATGATGTCATGTGGTCATCGGTTCGTTCACAGAGAGAAGGTCTTAGTGGCGGAGCTATTCCACCATCCCTGTGTAAAAGCATCTTACCTCCACGATGGGGGATTGTTCTCACAGCCGGTACTCTGTTTGGTTGTTAGCACGGTACCACAAAACATTCTAAAAGAATTTAACACATTATGGACAGAGGTGCTCCTAGTGGGGAGGAGCGGATTAGATGTGGAGGTGAATCCAGATCAAGGCCATTTTGTGTTTACTTGTCACAGAACACTGAGTGCCCTTCTAGTCTAGTTAAAGTTTGACACTAGGCTGTCTGTTGTCCGTCTCCTTGATGACTAGTAGTGTCAGCCCTGAAGAGACACATCAGTTAACCACTATTAGAAATACTGGTGAAGTTCAATAAACTGCAATGACTCAACAGTGAGGTAAACTGAACCAGCAGCTAATTCATATACCAGCAGCTAACCCATAATCCATAAACCAGCAGCTAACCCATAAACATAAACCAGCAGCTAATCCATAAACATAAACCAGCAGCGAATCCATAAACATAAACCAGCAGCTAATCCATAAACATAAACCAGCAGCTAACCCATAAACCATAAACCAGCAGCTAATCCATAAACCATGAACCAGCAGCTAATCCATAAACATAAACCAGCAGCTAATCCATAAACCATAAACCAGCAGCTAACCCATAAACCAGCAGCTGACCCTTAAACCAGCAGCTAATCCATAAACCATAAACCAGCTAACCCATAAACCAGCAGCTGACCCTTAAACCAGCAGCTAATCCATCAAGCATAAACCAGCAGCTAATCCATAATTCACCAACCAGCAGCTAATCCATAATTCACCAACCAGCAGCTAATCCATAATTCACCAACCAGCAGCTAATCCATAAACCAGCAGCTAACCCATAAACCAGCAGCTAATCCTTAAACCAGCAGCTAATCCATAATTCAGCAGCTAATCCATAAACCATAAACCAGCAGCTAATCCACAAACCATGAACCAGCGGCTAATCCATAAAGCATAAACCATCAGATAATCCATAAACCAGCAGCTAATCCTTAAACCAGCAGCTAACCCTTAAACCAGCAGCTAACCCTTAAACCAGCAGCAAACCAGCAGCTAATCCTTAAACCAGCAGCTAACCAGCAGCTAAGCCTTAAACCAGCAGCTAACCAGCAGCTAATCCTTAAACCAGCAGCTAATCCATAAACCAGCAGCTAACCCTTAAACCAGCAGCTGACCCTTAAACCAGCAGCTGACCCTTAAACCAGCAGCTGACCCTTAAACCAGCAGCTAACCCATAAACCAGCAGCTAATCCATAAACCATAAACCAGCAGCTAACCCGTAAACCAGCAGCTAATCCATCAAGCATAAACCAGCAGCTAATCCATAATTCACCAACCAGCAGCTAATCCATAAACCAGCAACTAACCCATAAACCAGCAGCTAATCCATAAACCATAAACCAGCAGCTAATCCATAAAGCATAAACCATCAGATAATCCATAAACCAGCAGCTAATCCTTAAACCAGCAGCTAACCCTTAAACCAGCAGCAAACCAGCAGCTAATCCTTAAACCAGCAGCTAACCAGCAGCTAAACCTTAAACCAGCAGCTAATCCTTAAACCAGCAGCTAATCCATAAACCAGCAGCTAACCCTTAAACCAGCAGCTGACCCTTAGCTAATCCTTAAACCAGCAGCTAATCCTTAAACCAGCAGCTAATCCTTAAACCAGCAGCTAATCCTTAAACCAGCCGCTAATCCTTAAACCAGCAGCTAACCCTTAAACCAGCAGCAAATCCTTAAACCAGCAGCTAACCAGCAGCTAACCCTTAAACCAGCAGCTAACCAGCACCTAATCCTTAAACCAGCAGCTAGGGTTTGTGAAGTCGGTCCTCTCTGATGTCTCGTCTCTATAGAAGCTAAAGGAATCTGTTTTGGGTGGGTGAAGAAGTAGCATCCCCTTCCTTTAGGTTTTGTGCCTAAATCTATCCAGACCAAACACACTGAGTGGTCACATGATATTTAAAATTTAAACATAAAGAAACACGAAATTAAAAGAAAAGAGAAAAGTTTGATCACAATCTCTGGTTTGCAGAAATGTATATAACCAACATTTATTCTGATTGGTTTGGTAATGTCATGTTACTACAGCCAGCCAGTGAGGTGGAGGTGCCTCAGGGGGCTGTGACTGGTGATGGACCACCAAGATCTTAAGGAGCATACCGCCATCTGCTGTCCAGAGGGTGTAACATCAAGTCACAACAACCTCCAGCTGCCTTGTTTCTGTTGGCCTCTCAGGTGTTACAAGCTGTGAGCTTTAGGCGCCTGTTTTCACTTGAAAAACTAAATACTGCATTTTAGTTGAAGGCTTAAAGAAAAAGGTTTGACCTGTAAACTGTTATACATTTATTTTGACATGTAAAAACAGAGTAAGGTTTTCGGGTCCTGGTGGATTTTAAATGTTTTTCTTCTATAGATACTGTATGTTGTATCAGGGAAATAAAATGTTACATTAAGTGGCATATCACACACTGCATCATTTTCAGCTGTACTCAAACCTCTGTCCAGTAACCTGAAGCTCTTTATTTTGACACGAGATGTGTTTGAGAGAAATGAAGTCCTACCTCTGTGGTGCAGTTTGAGAAAAAAACTGATTTATTTTAAATGTTATGAACAAACGTATACAGGAAATTTTTTATCTAACATTACAGAAAAGTTACACAAATGTTTGTGTATATTGTCAATTATGGTTTTAAAACTTTCAAGAAAAAAATGGCATCTGCAGGTCACACTTTATAAAAAACAGTCATCAGAATCAACCAAGAAAACAGCAATGGGTGCATTGGTACAATTAGGTCTTCTTCATTTATGTCCTTTGTCATGTAAACTCCAACAGTGTGGTTTGAAAGCACTTCTGAGGAATAAATCTCACCTTAGTGCTGCTTCTCCAAAGACCTTTTAAAGCCCTGTTCAGACCTGGTATCGACATCTGTCCTGAGTGATCCGACCTCATGTAGACAGCTCTAATATAGCTGTGAAAGCATGGAGGGACAGTCAGACCACATTCAGAGGAGGTCTAGGCCACATGGGGCTACATTCTGTCAGCACTGTAAACACTAGTGTGTCCTGTTCATAACGTACACGGCCTTATCAGCTGACGTCCTGTCCAAGTGTGAACAGTCGGACTCAGAGCTGTCCAGGTGTGAACAGTCGAACTCAGAGCTGTCCAGGTGTGAACAGTCGAACTCAGAGCTGTCCAGGTGTGAACAGTCGAACTCAGAGCTGTCCAGGTGTGAACAGTCGAACTCAGAGCTGTCCAGGTGTGAACAGTCGGACTCGGACCTGTAAAGTCCTCTGACATCCCAGGCATTTGTGCTACATATGTTTATGCCATGCAACCATAGAAACACTGACATGATTGGAATTATGAATATGGAACATATGATATGGAAACGCTAGACTAGATGTGAAGATGCTAAATGCTAACAGGCCTCAGCAGTACCACTCACTCAGACTATGAATGGGACGTCACTACTTTAAACTATGTTAAACTCTTTTTTTCTTTTTTAAACTATGTTAAACTCCTGTGTCCAACCTGCGGCTCTGTGACGTAGACAGCCTTGTCTCCCAGCTGGAGGAAGACCACGTCCTCGGGGGACACAGAGCTGGAGCGCCTGAGTCCAGCCGACGGTGCTGCTCCACCGGGGGCCGAGCTGGAGCAGACGCTGAAGCTGAAGCTCTTGAACCGGGACAGACCGTTACGTATCAGCGCCGAGTAGCACTTGTGAAAGCGCACCCACAGGTAGACGTAGCACACCGTTATTAACATGCTAACCAGCAGACGAGGATGGAGCCATGTCTTCCTGCTGGAAACTGCTCACATCGGACAGCAGCTTGTTCACGGGGGTAGAAAACAGATTTATGCACTTAACCGCCACCTGCTGGGCCGGAGTGTGACCACGATGGTTCTCACGCTACTCCATTAAATATTCCCTTTAACTCCTGTGCTCTCTAAAATCAGTCCTGAATGCAACATCAGCTGATATCTAGTGTCATGTGACTCCTTCCAGGCATGCGCCTCCATGTCCTGCAGTCCAGTGTTCCTATCTGGGACAGTTCATTCAGGATTTGAAGGTGTTTTTCAGACCAAACCTCATGGTTAATGTCCTCCGCCTTTCTACTTCTACCGACTCCTCTCATGTCTCCATCTCCCCTCTGATTCTGAATACTGTAGTTGTGGGGCTCCTTCCTTTATCCCACTCCCTCATGTCATTTTTTTTTTCATGTATGATCTAATTATACTTTTACTGCTCTATTTTACAAACATGTCTATTTCTCTTTCCCTTGTTGCTCCTTTAGCAGACGCTTCTGCCAGCTCATTTACATCCACACCAATATTTTGAGGAATCTCAATTCCTGCACTCTTAATTACCTCGGCCAACAAGAGTTGGAGGAGATTATGTGATAGGTGTTGTTTGTTTCTTTGTAAGCAGGATAACTCAAAAAGTTTTTATTAGATTTCAATGAAAGTTCGTGTAAAGGTGGGCCCTCTGGAGGGAACAGGTGATCAGACTTTGAAGTTTATCCAGAAGATGGTGTGGATCCAGGATTTTTTTTAAAGAATCCTACACCAATGCCATGTTGATGATGTTTCTCACATAGCCCCTCACTGAAAGACCTTCAGAGAATCATCATCATCATCATCATCATGCCTGGCCAATCAGAGACAGAGTAGAGCTGGTGATGGTGATGCCATGGCAGTAATTGAAAATTCACTTGGCAGAGGTGTGTGTGTGTGTGTGTGTGTGTGTGTGTGTGTGTGTGTGTGTGTGTGTGTGTGTGTGTGTGTGTGTGTGTGTGTGTGTGTGTGTGTACACACATATGGAAAAAATGGACAAATAAATGGGGAGTCAGCTATCTGTAACAAAAACACATCTGTTTCTCAAGGCGGCCGTCTCCTTAAAACTGTATGGGCAACCTCTGGAACAAATTAAAGCTGTAAAATTCCTTGGGATTTGGTTTGATGAAAAGCTCACATGGAATGTTCATCTGGACAAAATTAAGAACAAATGTAAAAAGGTCATCAACATACTCTGTTATTTGTCAGGACAGGACTGGGGAGCAAGTAGGACCTCTCTACAAAATATATATGTGGCGCTCATGAGATCTGACTACGGATGTGTAGCTTACTTGTCAGCGGCGGAATCAAACGTCAAGAAATTATATGTGTTACAAGTGGCTCAGGAGGTAGAGCGGTCCTTCACGTATGAAAGGTTGGTGGTTCGATCTCCAGCCCCTGCATACAGCAGGAGTTGAAACATAGGTCAGAAGCTCCTGTGATCACCATTATTCAAACTCAGGGTTTATATTTACAGATGGCTCCAAAGATCCTGATACAGGGCGTGCAGGTGTATATCTCAGAGGGTGAGTCATGCATAAAGAACAGACAGATCATCTGTCAGTATATACCACAGAACTGATAGCAATAGTACTGGCCTTGCAGTGGATAGAGGAGAAGAATATAAATAACGCCATTATTGCATCTGATGGTTATTCAGCACTGACAAGCATTAGATTTACGCTGGTTTGCCAACCGCCATCAAAACCCAAAAAGAAGATGCTCTGTCCCTCCAGCTTTTGTCTTTGTACGCATGTTTTTTAATGGCTTCCTGGCAAACATTAGTTGGACAAAATGCACTTTGACTGCTGTTTTGTAAGTAATAATATATTTTTACATATTTAAAAATTAGAAAATACAAAAACACTGTAGCAGCATTTAATTAATTATGGTAGGGTCGGGTTTAAGAGGGGAGAGATTAAAGTTTTGTTTCTTGTTCTATACTGCAGGCCGCTAAGTGGCGGTATTGCTCATTCAAACTGGTTTGCTAACCGCCAAACAAGCTAAAAGAAGAAGGATTGTAACAGTTTTTACGACAGTTCAGATCGTAAGTGGACCCATTATGCCGGCGTGTCCTCATACAGCGGCATGGGCTCTAGTGTCGTACCTCAGCAGGTGGAGGCAGCTCGTCCTCCAGTCCAGCACGGCAGTGTGTCGCTCACACCGCAGTAGTGTTGCGCAGAAAGTGGGACCATTCATTCGTGACATAAACGCGTCCGCCACACGGAGAACGATCCGCGACAGTCCCTCTACACCCGGCTTCATTCTTGACATTCAGGGGTGCAGAAAAATCAGCATGTCTTCCACGGCGATGTCCCAGAGAATGGTCTGGGTGGACCTGGAGGCAAGTCAAAGGCTTAACCACGGGGCTAACAACCGCCTGTAGCAGCGGAGATCATGAACGCAACTGTTTGTTTGCTAGCCAATGCTACATCGAGCTAACCATTAGTAGCTAACATACAGACAAAGTGACTCAGTGTGGCTGAAGGGAGTAGCCTCAATTATATATATAACCCAGAGTGTTTTTCAGATGACGGGTCTGGACATCGATAAGGACCACATCATTGAAATGGCATGCATCATCACAGACTCTGCGCTGAACATTCTGGCGGAGGTAATCTAAACATTATTGAACTCTTGTTTCATCTGTCATGTGAATTAATCTTGGCTGTTCTTGGTCGGTAGGGGCCCAACCTGATAATTAAGCAGTCAGATGAGCTGCTGGAAGGGATGTCCGAGTGGTGCAAGGAGCATCATGGAAAGGTGAGCTTTATTCTTTATTGTCAGGGCCTGAAAATCACAGCGGAAAATTATTTTGAATTGTATATCAATCGTCCTGCAGTTTTGTGTTAACAGTGATGGTAACCAAAAGTCCCCTTTTACACATGGACTTTGATGGTTAGCAGTTTCCTGGTCTGGATGAAGATGGAAAAATATTTTTGTTTCAAGACTATTATTCCTATTTTCTTGGCTAAAATACACAATGTGGAATTTCTAAAAATAAATCAGTGATACAACAAAGGTGTTGCAGCAGGTAGCCAGCACAGCCAAAATGTTTCCCACATTTCATGAGAGGGTGCAAGCTGAGCCTGATGTCATCAGAAGCACAGCAGGAGTTCTGGTGACACCAACCCCACCCTCAGTGTGCCAGATCTGGTGTTGTGGCGACTCCTCTGCAATCTCTATTTGTCGCCGTTTTGGAGGAAGTTCATGACTCGCTTGAAAAACAGCACCCGCAGAGATCGTTCACTTTAGTCAACTATAAGAAATGTATTGATCCAAAAACAACAAAATTAGATTATCTGTGGTTGACCTTCAATAATGTAGAAAAGAAAAACGTTCAACTTAAATGATATCTTTCTAAACTTGTACTTTAACTTAAACTTTGTTTCTACCACTCAACAGGGTGTGTGCATGGTCACAAAATTCATTTCACTCCTTCCTACACAAAAAACTTCCTCAGCTGTCATGGCTACCGAGCCTATTAATCCAAAATAATTGAATATTAAGATGATTATAGATAAAGTGAAAAACATTAAGCACACACTAATACTACACATTTATCTAATGAAATCATAGAACTATTACGGCTCCAACATCTGGTCACCAATGGCCAAAGAAGAAGTCTGTCTGGTCCAGGACATTTACCTGTGGGGAATGACTTAATTGCCTCTACTAACTCATCAACAGAAAGCTTTAATTCCAGAGAATGCTTATTGCTCTCATTTAACTGAGGCAGAGATAATGTACTGAAAAATTGCAAGTAATCTGTATCTGTTGCCGTGAAAGTAGAGGCATACAGACCGGAGTAGGATTCTTTAAAACCATTATTGATGTCAAGTAGATCTGTAAGTATTTGTCCATTTTTGGACTGTATTTTATAAATAGCAGTCTTGGATTGTTCACTTTTAAGTTGTCTTGAAAGTAATTTTTGAGGTTTATTGCTAAATTCAAAATGTTTTTGTCTTGTCTTAAATATTAGACTACTAATTTCCCCTCCAAGGAGAGAGTTGTATTAGTAGATTTTAGTTTCAAAATCTTGTTATAATCAGACTGTAGTAAAGATGTATGTATTTGTTATATGTGCATAATTTCTTTTGCTTTTTTCCTTGAGGCCTCAAAAGAAATAATAAATCCTCTCATAGTAACTTTGAGTGATTCCCAGAGAGTGGAGTCTGAGACCGCTCCATTGTCGTTTATCTCGAAAAATTCTGTGAGATTTTTGTTCATGTACTCCTTAAAACCTGGTGATGATAATAGTAGGGGGTTGAATCTCCATTTATATTTTGATTTGAAAAAAGAGGCCTGCAACTGCAGAGTAACAGGACTATGATCAGAAATCAATATACTGTGATAATGTATGTTACTAATATTGGAGATTGAACCAGCCTCCACTATAAAATAAACAACATCTTTACACATCTTTATTCACCCTTTAGCCATACAAAAAAAATCATTTTTGTACAAATTAGTGGTCTTTGCCTTAGTGTTTACAAGTCAGAAAGTGTGGATGGTGAGACAGAGAACAACAACAGTCAATTCAATTTCAATTTCAAACAACTTTATTTATCCTAAAAAGGGCAATTAGATGTAAACAGTCAACCAAAACCATACATACATTTACAGACTTACAATAGACAGCAGACATGAGTGGGCTATGTCAGAGACAATAAATAAATAAATACGTGAAGAAAACTGCCCCCCTAAGTAATAAATAGATAATAAAAAAATAGATAATTTAAAAAAAATGACAACAATAGTCACTACCGTGTGTGTCTACCTTCAGCATTTATCACTACTTTACACCTCCTGAATGGATAAGATGTTAATCTGGACTTGTAGGATGACGTCATTCTTCCTGCAGAGCTGTGACAAGTTGTTCATGTGTTGCTGGAGCAGGATCTCTCTCTCTCACCCTATGATCCTGAACGTCCCATAGATGCTCTATTTGGTTGAGTTCTGATGAATATGCTGGCCAAGGAAGGACAGTGACATTGTTCTGGTCCAGGTAGGCTACTCCTGACAGACATGAGCCACATGTGGTCTGGCATTGTCATGCATGAAGGTGATGCCTGATTACTGTATCCTGGCAATGACGTGTGGCCCGAGGACCGTATTTCGGTAACGGATAGCTGTCAGTGTACCGTGGATCTGGACAAGTTCTGACCATCATCCATTAGCAGTGGCCCCCCACATCATGACATCAACAAAATGGTCCACTACCTGGATGTATGCTGCAGGATAGCGTTCCCCACGGCGACGATACACACGCCTACGACCATCAGCTCTGTTCAAGTTAAATCTGGACTTTTCACTAAATGTGATCTGTCTCCACTGTGCAATGTGCCATAACATCTGTAACATCTGTGCTACACGTGTCTGCAGAGTTCAGACCATCATCATCATCATCAACATCCCAACTGTCTGGTCATGCAAGTTTTGTGGAAACTGTGACATCATCAGTTTTTTCAGTAGGACATTAAATAGACCTGGTAAATTTTTGCCTTGACCAGGTCTTTTTAATCATGCAGAAAAAAATCTCACCAACATCATGGTTTACTCTGAAATGCACCAAAATGCACAAATTTCTATGTTATGACCAAATGATGGTTATTCATGATTTAACATGTTTTGGTTGTGGGTACTTAAAAAAGTCTATTCAGTGAATCACATGTTTGTTTGTGTCAGTAGATAGGTTCTTAAAAATATGCACTTTTTAAAGTTGCTCAGTATATTTCAGTTTAGTTTGACACACCTTGTTTGTGGTCTGTCTCTTATCCAGGTCCTTTTACCTTCAGCTTCATTGAAAATGTTTCTGTTCTCTAGCTTTAAGGCAGGAGGTGGTCGGACCTCACATTCAGCCATCTTTCAGTCAACATTACATTATTAAGTAACATTTAGAAAATACATTTTTGAAGTTTGTGAATGGATTCATAATCATATACATCCCGCTCCAGATGCATGAAAGAATCTATTTTCTGTTGGTTTGGGCCAGCATCACCTGGGATTCTGGGAGTCTGTATCTGTCGATCAAAGATGGGGATGTATAGTTAATATTTTGCTTGTTTATGAGAAAACTCCACAGGTCACCTCTGGAGGAAAAAGTGCTATCAGTCTTTGCATGTTGTCACTATTTTAGAGAGAGAGGATTCCCAAAATGATTAAACTATTCCTTTGAAGTTTTTTGGTGTGTATGAGAAGTTTTTGATGGGAGGGTTTATTAATGAATGTATATAGTCTATGAAGATGTACGTGTGTGACCAGTGTATGTGTGTTTCAGTCAGGACTGACCCAGGCTGTGCGGGACAGTAAAATCACCCTGGAACAGGCAGAGTATGAGTTCCTGTCCTTTGTCAGACAGCACACCCCACCTGGACAGTGTCCTCTTGCTGGTGAGTTTTTACCACGAGCAGCTGAACTGTGCTCAGCTGACCTGGCTCCTGCAGTCATGTGCTCTGACTCCTCCCTCTGCAGGTAACTCTGTGCATGCAGACAAGAGGTTCCTGGAAAAGTACATGCCACAGTTCATGTACCACCTCCACTACAGGATCATTGATGTCAGCACCATCAAGGAGCTTTGCAGGCCAGTATCTGTGTGATTGTAGAGTCTAAGATTCTAGGTGCTGTTGTGGAGACTGTCTCTGCTTTGGCATTCATTCTGGTGAAGCGTTGTGTCCTGTTTGTTCACATGATATCAGTCTGAATAAGCATTTGAACGTTTTCCTCTGGGCTGTCCTCTTTCACCATATAAACACACATGGAAACACAGCTATTCAGCTCGCCTAATGTATACTTTTCTCTCTCATCTTATCGAAGCCTTAGTATACACCGATCAGCAATAACACTAGAACCACCCGCCTGAATACTGTGTTCATCCCCATCTTTCCACCAAAACAGCTCTGACCCATTGATGCCTGGACTCCACCAGACCTCCAGTATTTCCCCTAGAAAACTTTTAGGCACGGTGGACAGAGCTGATAGATACTATACGCACGTACCAAATTGTTGGTTATTTATTTCCATATAAAACACTTAAAACAAAGTGATCACAAGGAGAGGATGACGCAATTACACACTACCACTCCTCACTTCACTAGAAGTTACAGCAACTAAAAGAAACACATGGTGACCATACTGAGGTCCAAAAACTGAGCTTGCTAGTGGGGTTCGGGGCATGTCCCCCTGAAAGAAATTTGATTTCCCTGATCTGCATTTTAAGACATTTGAAGAGCAATAGCTTTAAAATCACATCAGTCGGCGTGACATAAATTATATGTCAAGCAGTAATGCATGAGAATCAGGTTAAATGTTCAGTGAATGATCCATCCTCTATGATCTGTTCTCTCCCTCTACATTCACCTCCTGTCCTTCATCTGTGACTCCTCACTGGTCTCTCCTGTCAAAGTTTATTCAAGATAATTAAGTGAAATTCTATACACATTTATTTCATCTTTGAGTTTAAGTTGGCATCATTTTGGATTTTAGTTACAGAAATGTCTCTCAAACAGTAAATAAACATAAGAGTAACAAACATAAGTTTGTGTTGTTGTTATATTGAGCCTATAGGTTTGTGTTGTTGTTATATTGAGTCTATAGGTTTGTGTTGTTGTTATATTGATCCTATAGGTTTGTGTTGTTGTTATATTGATCCTATAGGTTTGTGTTGTTGTTACATTGAGCCTATAAGTTTGTGTTGTTGTTACATTGAGCCTATAGGTTTGTGTTGTTGTTATATTGATCCTATAGGTTTGTGTTGTTGTTATATTGAGCCTATAAGTTTGTGTTGTTGTTACATTGAGCCTATAAGTTTGTGTTGTTGTTACATTGAGCCTATAGGTTTGTGGTGTTGTTATATTGAGCCTATATCTTTGTGTTGTTGTTATATGGAGCCTATAGGTTTGTGTTGTTGTTATATTGAGCCTATAGGTTTGTGTTGTTGTTATATTGAGCCTATAGGTTTGTGGTGTTGTTATATTGAGCCTATAGGTTTGTGTTGTTGTTATATTGAGCCTATAGGTTTGTGATGTTGTTATATTGAGCCTATAGGTTTGTGTTGTTGTTATATTGAGCCTATAGGTTTGTGGTGTTGTTATATTGAGCCTATAGGTCTGTGTTGTTGTTATATGGAGCCTATAGGTTTGTGTTGTTGTTATATTGAGCCTATAGGTTTGTGTTGTTGTTATATTGAGCCTATAGGTTTGTGTTGTTGTTATATTGAGCCTATAGGTTTGTGGTGTTGTTATATTGAGCCTATAGGTTTGTGGTGTTGTTATATTGAGCCTATAGGTTTGTGGTGTTGTTATATTGAGCCTATAGGTTTGTGGTGTTGTTATATTGAGCCTATAGGTTTGTGGTGTTGTTATATTGAGCCTATAGGTTTGTATTGTTGTTATATTGAGCCTATAGGTTTGTGGTGTTGTTATATTGAGCCTATAGGTTTGTGGTGTTGTTATATTGAGCCTATAGGTTTGTGGTGTTGTTATATTGAGCCTATAGGTTTGTGGTGTTGTTATATTGAGCCTATAGGTTTGTGTTGTTGTTATATTGAGCCTATAAGTTTGTGTTGTTATATTGATCCTTTAGGTTTGTGGTGTTGTTATATTGAGCCTATAGGTTTGTGGTGTTGTTATATTGATCCTATAGGTTTGTGGTGTTATATTGTAATGACTAAACAACATAAATCTCTCCATTGTTTAATGTGATCAGGTCAGTTTGTGTTGAACAACACAGGAACATGATGCTGATCCTATCCTGGTCACAGTGACCAGTACCTGCTCTTCCTCTCTCATCATCTTCATCATGTTCTGTTTCACGTCTTTTATCAAACCTGACTTATGACTGCTGCTTCTTTTCATGTTAGTCTGTCAGTGCAGACAGCTCTGTTAGCTCCTCCACTGAGTTAATCCTACAATGAAATTAAAATAAATAGAGATACGTCATTATAACATGCATTTAAACACAATCTGAATTGAAAGAAAAGTACTTTTCAACTTTTTTGAAGTTTACCAGTCTGACATTAGATGCATGAATTAATGTTAGCTAACGAGCTCGTTAATTAACTCACATGAACCAGCCAGCATCATGACAGATGTAGCGTGACAACACAGGAGCTATTAGTCAGCTGATGTCTGGAGAAGATTGTCCTTGAACCACCAGCAGTCAACTAGTTAACTTCTATAGTTACTGTGTCACGTTACGGTGGATTCAGCTTCCTGTCCAGTTTGTTGAGTTATCAGAGAACCACAGTGTTGAACAAAGAGTCGCAAGGATTAAGGACAAGATCATTCACCCCACCCACCCCAACACAGTGCTTTTCAGAACAGCGCAGCACAGAGGCAAAATGGTCAAAAGCAAACAATTATTTTCAAATGAATGAATGTTTGATGACATGTGGCATATGAAAATATATTTATTGTTGTACAATGGTAGGGGAAACCCTGAGACCTCTGAGGGAGTGCTGTGGTATCTGGCACCAAGACGTTAGCAGCAGATCCTTTAGGTCCTCTATGTTGTGAGGTGCACATCCCACAGTTGTTCAATTAGAATGAGATCTGCTGAATTTGGAGGCAAAGTCAACACCTTGAACTTGTTGTGTTACTCAAACCATTCCTGAACCAACTTGGTCTGCAACAAAGTTTGGTATATGGCACATGTAAAAGTAACATCCCCATGAATGGTATGATCCAAGGTTTCCCAGCAGAACATTGCCCAAAGGACTCGCCTTCTTCCCATAGTGCACCCTGATTCCATCTCTTCCCCAGACAAGTGACGCAACCGGCCGTCCACATGATGTAAATAAAATGTGATTCATCAGACCAGGCCATCTTCTCCCATTGCTCTGAGTTCCGGTTCGGATGCTCATGTGCCCATTGTAGGTGCTTTCAGTGGTGAACAGGGGTCAGCAGGGCACTCTGACCTGTCTGCAGCTACACAGACCCATACACAGCCAGCTGTGATGGACTGTTCTATCACAACCCTCCGTTAGGAATGGGCATTGATTTTCACATATTCGAATAGTCATTAATTCATAAAAATCGATTACTATATACGATTATCATTTTGTCACAAAATGTTTTTCCCTTATTTTTACCTAGTATTGCAACTACCACCAGAGGGTGGCAGTAATACACCTACAGGCTGTTTGCAGCTGCCATAAACAGAAGAAGAAGAACACACTATGACCAGAGATATTCTAATAGTAGTAGAGATAGTCCACTTTTAGAACTTCCAGGTATGTAGGGGGCGCTCGCGAGCCAGTCCAAAATGAATGAGGCTCTATAAAACAGAAGCCCCAAAATTAAACGTTTATTGTGAAAAAATATTTTTCTGTCAATTTTCATTATGTTTTCAATATAATAGGTTGATACAATAAATATCGGTACAATAGATATTTTTTTGCTGCTTCAATTGTTGTGAAATATTGTTATTTAAGTTTTAGCATTGGTAGCATTCTCTGGTAGCACCACAAACCACTTTACAGCATTAATATTTGGTGGAATATCTCTGCTACATGAACCACATCTACATTAGTCTGTCAGAAATGAAGGTCCTCCTGCTCCTCCTTTAGATATTCATAAGATTTCATTTCAAAAACCTCTGTAGACTCTGCGAGGCTTCGAGGAAGGATGTTGGGTCACAATCATTAACTGACAAATCAGCAGTTATCATTAGCAGAATGCTAGTGGTTTGTGGGTAAAATTTCCTTGTAAGCTTCCTTGTAAGAAAAATAAAAGAACATAGATGTGTTTTCTTTTCACCTCTGATATATAATCAATACTATGGCCCAATCCCAATTCACCTCTTACCCCTACCACTTAGCCCTACCCCTCCCTCAGAGGCAACCAAAAAAAAACAACACAAATGTATTTTCTTTTGTTAAAAAATTATAATGACCGTCAGGTCATATTAGTTTACTGCCGTTTCAAATATGTATTATCGACATTTTCTTCATAACAAAAATCATAAGTTGTGTGTGTGTATCTAAATGGACTGTACTCATATAGAACCTTTCCTGTCTGACTGACCACTCAAAGCTTTACAACAGCAGCCAGCATTCACCCATTCACACCAACATTCATACAGAGGTGACATTCATACCATGCAAGGCTCCACCTCATTAGGAGCAGTAAGCATTCACACAAACACTCACACACCAATGGAACAGCCATTGGGAGCAAACCGGGGTTCAGTATCTTGCCCAAGGACACTTCGACATGCTGGGGATTGAACCACCAACCTTCTGATAAGTGGATGACCGCTCTACCACTGAGCCACAGCCGCTCTATCTGCTGTCTCTGGCCAAATAGCTAAAGTCATAACGTTTTTTTAAGGCTGATTTGTATTTCAGGGCCGCATCTTGACATATTTCCTCCTTTTAATGGCATATGACGCCCAAAATTTATCAGAGAAGATCACGTCAAAATACATGATATACGGACATGGGTAACGTCTTCTGGACGTCCCCATTTGAGTAAGAATGACAGTTTTTTATACGTCTGTTTTTGGACGTTATATCAACTTTATCAGTGTGACATGGAACAGCACATCCAAGCTGTGTATGAGCTACAGCTTAATCATCCTCGTAACAGATTGGAAGAAAGTCTTTTAAATTAAAAAAACGGTGTCAAACCGGTGATCACCTGCACCGCATGCCAAAGCAGAACCCCAAGCCCACAGAGAAGAATACTTGTATGAAGCGCACTGGTCTCTGTCGTAACAGGAAGACGAAAGAAGGGAAAAGAGAAGAGTGTATGTAATCCGTTTTTATTATTGACGTGATCTGGATAATGATTCGCTCACTGGGTAACCTAAGTGCAGCAGCAAAGTAGCTGCAGGTTACCGCTCCTCTAATATCAGTGTATACTGTCAGGGTAATACACAGCCCACGCAGGTGAAATCAACACAGCTGAAGATAAAGATGGCATTGTCCCGGCAAAAAACTTGTCGCATCTGTTATAATGCCGCCTACTCATGATGATGTATCAGAGTCTTGTAGGGTTGTCGCATTTTATAGGGGAACATTTCAAGCATTACCCCTTGTAACTCTGTTTCAAGGGGTAGGGGTGAAAATAAGAAATGGGATTGGGCCTATATTTACACAAACTAAAATAAAAGTTGGGCTATTTGTCTAGAAGGAGGTGAAAATAATTATTTTAGCTGTTGAGCTCCATTCACTCCCATTCATTTAGGACTCCTTCTAGAGCGCCCTCTAGGTGAATTACAGCCGATTTTGGTACAATGGAGTTAATGGAGTCTGTGACCAGAAGGCAGACAGCAGAAGCATACTAGCCGTTAAAAGTCTGGTGTGGAACTCCTTTAAATGCAGACCAGGAACACTTGGACATTTTTCCCGCTTCCAACACGTCAACTTCAGGACAACATGTTCACTTGCTGCCTGATGTATCTCACCCACTGACAGATGCCATGGCAACGAGACAATTATATAATAGTCAGTGATTATAATGTTCTAGATGATTGGTTATACTCAAGCCTCGCTGATTATCTTCTGTGCCATCCATCACATTTTTAATAGTGAATTGCAGAGTAGGTGTTGAAACTCGATGATTAAAGTATCTTTACTCAGCAGTGCATCAGAAGAAAGCAACGATGATAATGTCAACTCAACTCTTTCAGACGGTGGTTTCCTGAAGAATACAAGATGGCGCCTCACAAGAAAGCATCCCACAGGTAAAACAATAAAAATCCTTCCACATAGTCCTGCAATGTGACCATCGCTGAAGAGATGAATCTGGGCTATTTCAACTGACGCCTTTCTTTAGTAGCTTTATGGCCTTCATGTCATTCTGATTACAGCTGTCACCACAGATGCTGCTGAGATCTGTCAACATGTGACCACATTTAAGTCAGAGGACAAAATATGAGCAGTTAGACAAGCTCAAAGACTGGAAACCGACAGTATACTCTGTTATCTAAACAATTTTATTTGGAGGTCAAACTGAAATAGTGAGTATAACTGCAAGCTGAAATCAGTGGCTTCAAGGCCTGCTGCACTCAACAGAAGGAGGCTAAACTTAAAGAGCAAGTTTCAAAGTCACAGTTTCCTCAGCTGGTTTAAAGAAGTAGTGAGTCCACTTGTTTCATCACAAATCCTGGAGCATGTCATGTCTCCAGTGGTTTAATCAGAAATGCTCATAGGCATCTTGAGTTATGACAGAATATCAATTCAATTTATTCATATAGCACCAAATCACAACAAAAGTTATTTCAAGGCACTTTCTAAAAAGAGCAGGTCTAGACCGCCTCTTTATTCTAAAGAGACACAACAATCCTCCATGAGAAGAACATGGAGACAGTGGAGAGCAGATCCAAGACTCAAGATGGGCAGCCCTCTGCTTTGACTGGTTGGGGTGATAGAGAGGCAGAGGGAGAGAAGGAGGGGGAGGGATAATAAGAAAAACAGCTGTTATAATAGAAAGATTATTATAATAACTACTACAATTACAACACTGATAATGATAATATTGATAATGATGATAATAGTAAGAGTAATAATGATGATGATGATGTCAGAGGGTATCAACCATGGTCCCAGCAGTAGATTGGTCCATGGTGACCTGCAGGATGAGAAAGTACAAAGACTCTGGAGAAGAAGTCAAGTTAGTAACATGAAATAATGAGACATGAGTGTGTAAAGAAGAAAGAGGAGCTCAGTGCATCATGGGAAGTCCCCCAGCAGTCTAGGCCTATAGCAGCATAGCTAAAGACTAGCCTAAGCTAGCCTTAATTATAAGCCTTATCAAAAAGGAAAGTTTTAAGCCTCCTCTTAAATGTAGAGAGGGTGTCTGCCTCCTGGACCCAGACTGGAAGATGGTTCCACAGGAGAGGAGCCTGATAACTGAAGGCTCTGGCTCCTGTTCTACTTTTGGAGACTCTAGGGATCACAAGTAACCCTGCATCCAGGGAGCGTAATGTTCTAGATGGGTAGTAGGGTACTACGAGCTCCTGAAGGTATGTTGGTGCCTGACCATTAAGGGCTTTGTACGTGAGGAGAAGGATTTTAAATTCTATTCTGGATTTTACAGGGAGCCAATGCAGAGAGGCTGATACAGGAGAGATATGATCTCTGATACTAGTTCTGGTCAGGACACCTGCAGCAGCATTCTGGATCAGCTGGAGAGTCTTTAGAGACTTGTTGGGACAGCCTGATAATAGGGAATTACAATAATCCAGCCTGGAAGAAACAAATGCATGGATTAATTTTTTTGCATCTTTTTGAGAGAATTATTTTTTATATATTACACAAGTGAAAGAAGGCAGTCCTAGAAATGTGTTTTATATGGGAATTAAAGGACATATACTGATCAAACATAACTCCCAGATTCCTCACGGTGGAGTTGGAGGCCAACGTCATTCCAGCCATAGTGGTTATATCATTAGATAGTGTGTGTCTGAGATGTTTAGGGCCCAGCACAATAACCTCAGTTTTGTCAGAATTGAGTAGCAGAAAATTGGACGTCATCCAGTTTTTTTTATATCCGTAAGACATGCCTGAAGTTTAAATAGTTCATTAGTTTCACCTGGTTTCATTGATAAGTATAATTACATGTCATCTGCATAACAATGAAAATTAATAGTGTTTCCTGATAATATTACCTTGGGGAAGCATGTATAGGGTGAGCAATATTGGTCCAAGCACAGAACCCTGAGAGACTGCTCGGACAGTATGGCACCTTTTAGGTCATCCTTTGGCCCCAAACCAGAGACCAGACCAGACCCAAACACAACATGATGATCTCATTATTACTGAGCAAATCAGGACAAGACTTGTGGCCATGTTTCCGCTAAGCCCCGTCCTTTGGTTGATGACAGCGTTGTTGTTGAAATGATGTCACTCATTTACATAACTTAGTAGTAATATATCCTTAGCAGTAGATTTATAACACAGATATGTATCTCTTTCCCATACTGCTATATACCAAATATGAGAATAACGGTGTCAAACTCCAGAAAATAGATTCATACTACTGTTAAAAAAGTGGACAAAAACCCACTGTGGCTGATTTTTATGGTCCAACAGGCTTCTTCGCAGAATCCATGGAGCAGGGTTAGGAAGATCTGTACCCTCATTTAGGATGATCGGACAAGTCATCGATGAGTTACAGCCATTTTGCTGCTAAACATTTTGGTTCAGAATCAAAATCCAGGAAGTAGAGCTGGACTCAAGACTAATAGGAAAAATTTTCCAAAATAGATTTTTGGAAATTCACTGTAATTCCACCATCTCACTTTTAGTCACTTCTATTTCTTGCTTATTCTAGCTCTCAATAATTTGAGCTGTGTAGTCTAATTACTACCTATACATTGAACAACTGGAGATAGAACAGAAGGTTTAAGGAAGAGGTGCATCTATAAACTGATGGATGCCTACAACAAACAGTTTAGCTAATTCTTTAACCATTCAGCTTTATTTTCTCTTTAGAATACGGTCAGCATAAATATAACTGCACAACATGTTTTTATGTACGCAGATAAATACATCACTCAGGTTTTAAGCAACCAGTCAGGATGTATCCTGATCCATAATCCATTGACCTGATGTAGCATCAATCAGTCTGAGCTGACTGTACAGGTAAAAAAAAACTGTCAGGAACAGGTTAACAGACGTTAGTTAACAGGTGTTAGTTAACAGACATTAGTTAACAGGTGTTAGTTAACAGACGTTAGTTAACAGATGTTAGTTAACAGATGTTAGTTAACAGGTGTTAGTTAACAGATGTTAGTTAACAGGTGTTAGTCAGCCTCTTTACCAACACTCAGAACATCTGTGGCATAATGTTCTGTAGTAGAACACCATAAAAAAATAATCATGTTGTATTAACATTTTGATTTGCTGTCTGTCAGGTGAATGGATTATTTATAAAAGATTATTTCTGACAGTGTGATTGAATTATTTTTTGTGTACATAACGTCTTACATGTTTTATTTCATGAAAAATGGGAGCAGAAGAAAATGTGTGTTGAATATTTTAATGGAGTGCAAGTAAAATAACCTGTGACTTAGATTCTAATCAGCCCTGTCATGTTTCCCGCTTCATGTTAGCGTGCTCTAATCTTCACTCTCTCACTACCAAACCATGAAACCTGTGAAAAGAAGCTCCAGTTGAAATGAGGTATCCTTTAAGTCTGGTCTGTGGACAGTACGTATGCATACATGTTCAAACTGTGGTTTTCTCCTGCAGAGCGTTGGACGACATCTATGAGAGCATTAAAGAACTACAGTTCTACAAAGTCAACGTCTTCAAACTCCCAACAAAGGATAAGAATTCTAAGGTTGTAGAGAACAGAGGCAGCAAGAACAGTCCCCACATATGAGACCATGGAGCCCTCAGTGAAGACAGCAGACTCTTCTATGTGACCGTCATTCATTTAAGTTTGTGTTCATATTTAGCTGCTAAATTCATCATCATTTATTTCAGCATTGTTCTAAAGTTAAAGGCAGCAAGACGGTAGTAACACGTTATTCAAGTTCAAAAGGGGAACATTTAAAAATGATCTTTGGTACAGTTTTGTATTTGGACTCAGTCTGACTCTCATTTCCCTGGTTTTTAAAAAGAAACCAAATAAATCTGGTTACTGAGGAAATGTTCAGTCCACCTCTGTCACCTTCATTAGTCTGACTCTCTGATGGAGACTGGTGGTTTCAGCCTGCCAGAGGTTTCCTTCCTTCCGTTTTCAGACGTCACTGCAGCAGATGGCGCCTCTGAACCTGTAGCCTACACTGTAAGTTAACCTGACCCTGGATCAGCTGCTAACAGCACAAACCCAGACAAGCAGCCAGAAATTCCTTCAAAAACCTCCAGCTGCACTCCGCAATGAGGTGAATAGAATTTCATGTTCAAAGGTCAAGGTAGCAGTCATCTCCCAGCACCAAACCCCAGGATCACAAGGCTGGTTGGGACCATATCTGTCTGTCTGAATTGGTGATAGTCAGAAAAGGTGAGATGTTTAATCCAGATGACATTTTAAATTCAACATAGTTGGAACTTAAAAATGGACCGTAGTAGATTAGTTAACTTAGCATGTTACACCAGTGTCGACGCTCGGGCGAACATACAGTGACATGTATATCAAACAGCCAAGTGTGCACATAGACTTCAAAGGGGGCTTGAGCACCTTTTCTGGGGTGCTTTAAAAAAATTTAAATAAATTAATACACTGTATATATAAATACTGTATTCCAGTTTGCGCACAGCTTTCCTGTCAAACAAATATGTTGATTGAATAAAAAATCAAAATATCAGGTCAGGAGATTAGACTGTGGAGCCCGATGCCCTCTCTCCCCTCCCTCCCTCCACGTCTCCTGCACAGCGGTGAGCACACAGTCAGCTGTTCTCTGCAGTGACGTCAGACAGCAGGCAGCACCTCCCAGCTCCTGTCCAGTTCTGCTTTTTCTTGGCTTGTGTGGAGGTGAGCGGTGATGAACAAAGGACTAAGCTACCAGTGCCTCAAGTTTACAGCGAATTAGCCAAAAGACAAAAACAAATACAGTTAACTTGTGTCTTGCTAACTTACATGCATGAGCAACTATAGCTAATGTAATAAGTTAGGGTTTAGCTAAGGCAGTTTATCATGTGCATACAGGCTAATGTACTGTACCTAAGGGGAGATTTACAAATGAAAGTAATACAGTAAAATGTGTATATAATGTTAAAAAATTTGCCACATTGATATGCAAATTATGCGTTAACTAATTAAAATGCGCTAATATGCATACATTTGGGAAGGCACTGCAGGTGAATAGGATTTTTTTTTAAATAAAACATATCACCACAGAACTTCCTCAGATAATTACGTACATCGAGACAGCATTTATCCATGAAATGTTCTGTTTAAATATGCAGACCAGCTTGTACAGATGCAAACAGACAGAGGGTAGTAAAATAAACACATCTAAATTTGTATTTTGGAAATTTTCTTTCCATTAGAGTGAAAGAAGACATGGAAGCAAAATAGTAGAAAATCTCAAAATTGACCGGTATATGAAAAAACAATGTTTTTGCCTGTAGAGTCCTGCCTTAAACAGTAACTGCATCATTTTGATTGTAGGCTCCTCATCTAATAATTATTCATTCTACTAGTTTGTTGTATGCTGTTGGATTTTAATCAATACATGATACAGACAGCCCTCCCTCAAATGTGAAAGGAGGTAATTGTAGGTCCTTGTCACCATCAGTTATTGTATGTGTGTGTTTTCAGTTTTGCGTGAAGATTTTTTGTTGATTTTAAAGAGTTATTTTGTTGTTGTTGCCTGCTCTTGTTATAAAGCTAGTGAATACTAAAGACCATTGTCTCTGTGTGAACTGATTGTTTTGTAGAAATCTGTTGAGTATTAAACAATTGCGTGAGTGTGAGGGTATTAAAATAATTTGGTTAGTAAGTCAGAGATGTGGTTCTATATTAAACTTTTTGTTTTAAAACTTTTTATTAATTACGAGAATTGCCCTTTTTCTCACTTGAGCCCCTGCCCCCCCAAATGTCTGTGCACGTCCCTGATGTCAAAGCAGCCACAGCAGGGACAGTCAAAGAAGGTAAGGATGGAGAGACTGGAGGTGTGACCCAATTCATGTGTAGAATAATTACTGATGTTTCAGACAGGATAGCTAACATGGATCTGACCAGAGGCTATAGATGGATCGATATCGATCCGTCCAATTTACAATCAGCCATAACATCTGGAACATCTGTGCTGCTAGGTCTGCAGAGTTCAGACCATAGCATCCCAACTGCCTGTTCACGTATATTTTTTCGGGAATCGTGATCAGTTATTTCAGTAGGACATTAAGTAGACCCGGTAAATTATCGCCTTGGCCAGGTCTTTTCAATCATGCAGTGAATAACATGTTTGTTTCAGTAGATTAGGACTAGTGAATAGAAATTACAAGGTTTTTAAAATTATGCACTGTTGCTCAGTATATATTGAAGGAAGAAAAGTGGAGAAATTCAGGCAGTCACTTGTCTGTTGCTGGACTGATATGCAACAATTAAAAGGTCCAGCTAAAGTGATATACAGGTCCTCTGATTACGGGTCTTTTCTAGGCGAGAAGCATTGGAGACAAGTTGTTCAAGGGTCCATCAGAGGGCAGCAAACTCACATTTTTAGTGTCGTGTCTGCTCACAAGAGAACGTTCAAAGTCAGGTTGACATTGGTTTGTAAGCAAAGTCTCACAGTAGAGCAAAACCCAAGGTCTCCATTCAGAACATTAAATATCTACCCCCATTTATACACATCAAAATATGATCCAAGTCGCATTCCAGATCTGGTTTTCCAGAATGTTTACATTTATAGGGCTCAAAGAAAATTCAATACTGCGAGATAACAATAATAATGCTATTATAATAATGCTGCAGACTTGAAACTAAGAACAAGATGTGGCTTGAACTGTGCTGATTCAGTCAGGTGTCAAATTTGATGAATGAAAAGTTGCTGAGCTGAAGAAAACCAGCATTGGTGAATTTTTTTCTTTTCTTGAATATCATAAATAAATTCTTGGGGTAAGTTAACATGGTCAGTTATGAGTCGTATTATGAGGGCCAAACTATCCCAGGACTATTGCTTTTGGATGCAATGGCATAATGGAGAAACTGTGGTGCAAAGTAAGAACTTACATTACTATATTTCATAGGCAAAAAATACCTAACCTGGTTTGGAATTTGTATTTTTTGTTTTTTGTTTTTGTGTGTTTTGTTCTGAGGTGATATTTTCACCAGCGTATAGAGTTTAGTTTACAAATTGAGGTTTTGCACAAAAAACAATGTGATGCCACATTATAAATTGAACCCTAAAGGGTGTTCAAGTACAGCTGAAATGATCAGATGACAGAAAACTAATTTGGAGGAAGGAGGTTGGTTTGTTTGTCTGTCTGTAAACAAGATTACACAATCACTACTTGAAACTTCATGGGAAGGTTGGGTATGGCCTGGAAGTTAGATTTTGAAGTGGATCCAGATAAAAGGATTATTTTTCACTTAGTTTAATATTGTGAGATAGGGCTTCTTTTTTATTTTTTATTTTTACATTTCCATCCATTTATGCTTAAACTACCTAAACTTCACTTGTGCTGTTTGGTTGTCTCCTAATTTAATAGCATTAAATTTAGAGGTGTCAGAAAAACGTATCTAGCACAGAGTATGGAACTTTTTCATCTTTACTGCAATTTGTCACATTTCCATTATAGTTTCAATGTAGCACCAACATACACATACAATCTATAATTTTATACATTTACTAGATTCAAGGCTAGACCTATTAGGAATCAGTTATGTATTTTAGTGTAATCACTACTGTAAGGCAAGGCAAGTGTATTTGTGTAGCACATCTTAACAACAAGGCAATTCAAAGTGCTTTACATAAAACATTAAAAGCATCAAAACAAAGTGCAAAAGAAACACATTATAAAAGGACAATTTAGTACAATTAAAAACAGACAAAACAAGAGTTAAGTTCGTGAGGACTCTAGCAGCAGTGATCTGAATCAGCTGCAGCTGTCTGATGGACTTTTTAGAGTGATCTGTAAAGACACTGTTACAGTAGTTGAGTATGCTGAAAATAAATGCATGAACACATTTTCCCAAATCCTGCTGAAACATAAGTCCTTTTCATTCTTGATGTACTATACTGTAACACTTATGTGAAGAAGGGTAGTGCTGAGACTAGTTTACTTTGGTTTATGTTCGTGTCTAACTCCGGAATGTCCTGTTATGTACAATCAGGATTATCAATATATTTGTGTGATAATGATATAATGTTAACATATATTTTCAATTTATGATCTGTCTTGTAGTTCAGAGTCCAGATACCGAGCTGTCCTAAAAGAGCTTAGGCGCACCAAGAGCATGAGCCTCAGTTGCAAAACACTGAACATGGACAGGAACACAATCACCTTGACTGCTGTCATTGCCAAAATTATGATTGCCATAGAGGGTGAAAACTTTGGACCACTGCCAGTGCTCACTTAAGAAGACACGTAGCCAACTTTGCAAAGACCTGCAAGGACTTCTTAGAGGGCAACGAACCTCCCTAGGATAAAATTACAAAAATGAAAAAAGAATCAGAGCTGCTCCCCTTAAAATATAAATTCAGGAAATGAGGGGCCACACTACTGCACTGTTATACCATTGTTTTGCACTTTGCCTATTGTTTCCTGTGGTAGTAACCCAATAATATATTATTACCATATTTACAGAGTAAATACCCAGTATTTCACTTGTAGTTTCTCTGTATTTACTTATTGTTACCTGTGGTAATTACCAATATGCAAAATACGAACGGTGGTTATCGCTCCTTCTCCTTCCCTCGTCCATGCGCCTCTCTCTAACCTGGGCCTGAGTTGAGTGGCTTCGGCAGGTTTTCAAATGGGCACCCGCCTTCATCGGTGTTTTGTCAATTTGAGCCCATGATACCTCCAAGGGGCTTGACGGTAGCACCAGTGTCCAGGTACTAACCCCGCTGTCCACCACTCAACTCTAGGGTGTTGGTTGGTCCCCAGGTTAGTTCTGCCACCTCTCATTCCTCTTCACCAAGATCCACCTGGATTCCCCCTCTGCCTGCTTGGTGATGTTAGCTACCAGCTGCCTCCGAGCTTGACCCTCTACTCCCAACAGGCCAAGAGTACTCCAGAGTGACTGCCCTGCGAAGCCCCGGCAGCCAACCTTTACTGGCAGGTTGCAGGTCTTCCACACATTCCTTTGGCACTCTGAGATGAGGTCTTCATATTTCCTGAGCTTACGTTAGTGCGCCTCCTCCATCCTCTCCTCCCAGGGCACAGTAAGCTCAATGAGGGCCACCTGCTCGGTGCCTTTAGACCAGAGGACAATGTCAGGTCTAAGGCTTGTGTGGATTATTTCCTCTGGGACTTTGAGTTGCTTCCTGAGATCTGCCGGCATCTTCCAGTCGTTCGCTGTGCCCAGGATCCCTCGGCTCCTCTTCTCTGCTGCCACACTCCCCCGATCGAATAAAGGGATGAAACGCGGACCAACTGACAGATGTTTTGCTGTCTTCCTGGCTTGTTCCACCCCACTTGCCATCTGGGCCAGGATCTGGTTGTGTCGCCCACCGGAATTTCCCATCCGCCAAACTTGACTGACAGGAGAGTACATGCTCAAGATTTGCTGGCCGTCCACAGAGCGTGCAACTGGGGCTCTCTGCCAACCCCCATGTGTGGAGGTTTGATGGAGTAGGCAGGACATCGTACATGGAACACAACAGGAACTTGATTCTGTGTGCATCCATGTTACCAATGTCGTTCCAGTTCAGTGCCCTTCCTCGCACACTCTCCCATCTCGTCCAGCTGCCCTGCTTGTTCATGGCTACACTCTTGGCATATCGAATCTCCTCCTCGATCTTGCGGACTTCCCTCTGAACCATGCCTCGCCACTCCTTTGAATTTGCCTTGCTCCAACCTGTTCTGGTAGAGCAACCCAGACCCAACCTGCCCTGGGCTACAGATCTAACAATGTCAGCATGGCGCAGACGGTCCTCCGCCTCCCTCAATGCTCTGCTGGCTGACCACTTGCGGCCTTTCTGACCTCAATCTCTGCCTGGCGTACTCTTGGGTCTTTGCTGTCATCATGGCCTGGCGTGTTTTTGTTGCCTTATACTCTTCTTCTACTGATGTTACTGGCAGCTGCAGCTTGCTGCCTCTGCTGTACAGTCCAATGGAGCAAAAACTTCTCGGGACACCCAGCCATCTCCTCAAATAGGTGTTCTTAGCTCTTCCTCTCTAGAACCTCAACTGTGGAGACGTGGACCTCGTAAATGAGCAGTGGCCACAGCAATCTGGGAAGCATCCCATGTTGGTATCCTCAGGCCTTATATTTGCCTGGTAGGCCACTCCTCTCTAGAGATGTCATCCAGGTTTCAGCTTGAATGAGCATCTCCTTCACGCTCTGCTTGTCATTGAGATCCACCCTGTACCACTTCCCCAAGCTCTTCACCGGTTTCTCCTGGACCGTTGGAATGATATTATCTCCATTCTTGAAACAAAATCTGTCTTGGACGTGCCATCTCCTCAGTACCAGGCTTCTGGATTTTGCCGGATTGAACTCCATCCTTGCCCAGGTGGTAAGCTCAACCAAGTCCTCCAAAATCCATCTTCCTTCCAGGACTGATTTTGCTGTAATGGTGAGGTCATCCATGATTGCCCTGTTGGATGCCACTTGCCAGTACTGCGCCCCGTTGCAACTTCTCTGCTGACTTCACAAGAAGATTCATTGCTGCGGAGAACAAGATCACAGAGATTGTACACCCTGTGAGAATGCCCACCTCTAGCCTCTGCCAGTCAGTGCTGAAGTCTCCGCAGGGGAAGCGCATGTGGAACTTGTCAAAGTAACACTGCAAAAGCTTCTGGAATCACTCCGGGACATGGTAAGTCTTCAGAGTTACTTCCACCAGCTTGTGAGGTATTGTTCCATAGGCATTGGATAGATCAAGCTACAGTACTGTCAGGTTCCCGAGGTTCCTTTTCGCATCCTCAATGATCTTGGAGATGTGGTGTGCTCCAAGCAGCCAGGTACTCCAGGAACTCCTCCTTTTTGAACTGAAGTATCTATGTATCCATTGTCCAACATGAAAGAAGTGAGCCTCTTTGCCAGGATGCCAAGGAAGATTTTGCCTTCCACATTGAGGAGTGAGATGGTACGAAACTGTTTTATCCCTGAGGAGTTTCCCTCCTTAGGGATGAAGCATCTTTCGGAGATTAGCCCTCCATTGGCCAGGAAGTTCTTTCTCCATGCCAACTCCATAACAACTTCCAAAGTCGTCTCCTGAGCCTTTCGCAATACTTGTACACCTTGTACGTGTAGGGTGAGGGTAGGTCAGTCGACCTCCACCTCACCATGCCTTGCGACTTCAGCTGTGGTTTCGCCTTGCCTGGATGATCAAACATGGTCATTCGCTTTGATCAACCATCTGCTCACCACTGTGGAGTTACAACCCCACAATTCACATAAAGATAACACCCGTAATCACAACTTGGGGTCTGTACCCACACAACATTTGCCTTCCCTTAACATATCAAAGAGGACCTGGTCTCACCCCTCCTGACCCCTTGCTGAGTACCAGAGACACACCAGGGTATCAGCCTGCAACTCAAGAGACCATGAGACTGCTTTCTGCTCCAAATTACAGGATCCAAAATCCTGCATGGTTTCAGAATCTGGAAATCAATGAATCAATAAAAATTTGACAATCCAACCAACCTTCCATGCATAAATGTTCACCATCCCTCCTGCCTCTTCTCCTCTTCCTCTCATCACGGAAGCAAGAGAAGAAATGTGTTCATGACTGTGCAAGCATGATTTCTGAAAAACTGAACTCTGCAACATTTTCCCATGGATCATTTCTGATGTTCTCTTTATTATTGTGTGTTTGACTCCTTTTTGTAATATGTTTCTTGTTTTGAATTTAATAAGCACATAGTGATGATTTTCTGCCTGTGTCCCTTTGAGTGAATGTTTATTGCATGTGTGCTTTGATGCCTCCTTCTAGTGGAGAGACTCAGATGTCAGACTAACCCCCTTTTAACCCTACATACGGAATGCCATTTGGGCCTGGGGCTGATTTTCCTCTGGCCTTCTTGAGAAAGCTGTTGACTTCCTGCGAGCTCGGTTCCTCCTCTCTGAATGGGATAGTTGGTTTAGCTGGCTTGATGAGTTTCTCCATCTCCCCCAAGCTGACCCCCCTTCTGGGATCACTGTGGACTTGCTGAAGATGCTCCACCCAATAATATATAATTATTACCATATACTTACTAGGTAAATAAATAGTAAGTAGGGTACTGTAAAAGGAAGGGTTACCAATAATTCCTTGCATTACAATAGGGTGCCCGCACGGTCAGTGCTCGGGCCCTAATTAAGGTTGCAAGCAGCATTGAACGTGCCCTCGCACACGGGCGCTTGTTGGGGCGTGTTCACGTCAGGGCATGCGCCCGTCGGGACGTGCACCTGGCGTGCGCCAGTGCTGGCCTCGCTACTCTTCTCCTGGAGGTAAACATGGCTCTATATTTGCATGTATTATGGACACTGAGGGCAGGATTTTGATTTACATGTTTTGTTCACTACGTGGTGGTAGAGCACCAAGTATGCTACTTTCTCTTTCAATATATCCTGTGAAGACCTCCCTATGAAAATGTTTAATTACAAAAACAGTTTAAGACAATTTTCCAGCAGGTGGCGCTATCACTGTGACTGACTATTGTTGTTTAGGTATCTTCAGGCCATGACTCTTATTCAACATATGAAGTTTGGACCAGATTGGACCATGGACATTGGAGTCATAACAACTTCCTGTATAATGGCGAAGCATCATCCCTCACCAAGAGGGCACACCTTCACCATTTACCAGCAGCTGACCATATTCATACTAAAGCATCATCAAGGTCTTAAAGCTCTTCTGACTGAATTTGAGGTCAATATGGTGAACAGGCTATTAGGAGTATATAAAAGTACAACATGTGACATTTCCTGTTGCCAGAAGGTGGTGCTGTGACAAACACTGAATTTAGATATGTGGATGTCTGCAGGGTGGGGCCGTCATCCCAGATGTGTAGGATGGCAAAAATTGGACCATGAACAGCAGAAATATAACAACTTCCTGTTTCATGGCGAATGATAGAAATTCGCCGCACCGCTATGGCCACACCTTTCAAGTTATCCAAAAACCTTTGATAACTTTTCATCATTGACTTGTTCAGATTTCACTGACCAAATTTCAAGTCCACAGAGCAAAATCCCTAGGAGGAGTTGTTCAATTCGAACGCATAGAAATGGAACAAAATCGGACATTCGATTCAAAATGGTAGACTTCTTGTTTGGTTGAGGTCATGGCACCACGAGGCTTTTGAGTAGATCTTGATATGATACACGTGAACAAAATTTCATACTTCTAAGTTAAAGGGTACATATTATGAACAACTCCCTTTTTCAGTGTTTACTTACTTACTTATTCACTTAATACTTTGTCAGACAAGTCTGAAAATTGTCTTGCATCTCAGCCACTCCATTTGCAACATTACAAAACAGACATTCTACATAGGAAACAAGAGTACATACAATAATGTACACGTATATTTGCTTATGTGTCTACCAACCCACAAAGTGTTAGATGAGTCCACCCAGTGAATTTTTAGTGAGCTTCCTGCATCAGAAACACTTCATTTTGACAGCCAAACAGATTCACTGCCCCACTTTACGTAATTCTTTGTTCCGGTTCATGAGTATCTCCAACCCCTACCTGAGTATCTCTACCCACACCTGAATATCTCCACCCACAGCTTTTGAACAAACTTGCCGTACCCTACCACCAAGCAAGTGCTGAGCTACAAGCATAATGTCGAAGATACATGCTAAGCATGGGAACTACACACTAATTGGTTGCACAAACCAACACAAAACTTTACATGGCCTCCCAGCCTCAGAGGACATAAGAGCTAAGTGGACTAAGTTTATTTTTGATGGAAATGTCCCTGCCAAGTCCGCAAAAAATCGATATGTTTGTGCGAAACATTTCAAGTCTGACTACTTCACCAACCTGGGTCAGTACAACGCAGGACTGGCTAGCAAGCTTTTACTAAAAGAGGGATCCATACCATCAGTCTGTGGTGAAGCTGCAGAAGTGGGAAATGTATTTAAAATAAATTATGTTTTGTGTTTCTGTGGTTGTTAGTATAATGTGATGTTAACAGCTGAGATAAATATTAAGTTATTATGTAGTTTGAATGTTTAATTGAATGTTTGTAAGATGAACTTCATCTTGTCAACACTCTTGATTAACATGAGAGTTACATGAGATGAGATTGTCGATGTCTCCAGAGTCTCTGGTTGTTTTGATTCAGTAAAGACTTGCCGTTAATCACCACCATTTCATCGACCCCCATCCCCCTAGAGAGATGCGCAATTAGCGTCTCACTTTGCTGCTACGTTGTTAGTATCGTCAACACTATTTTTCTTTCTTGGAAAACGTTTATTTCTCATTTTAATGCTTTACGTAATGAATATGTGTTCATGTGTGAGTACTTTTGATTTTTAATCCAACTAAGAATGAAACTTAACATGAAAAAAAGCTGACTGTATCAACAGTGTAAAGATCGCATTAACAAAATAATGGTAGTAACTGTAAAGGGAATTATAAAATTACATTATCTATATTATGATGTGGATACTGAAACCCCATTTTATCAAATACGTGTATGATATTTTTAAGCATTTAAAAAATAATTCCAGTCACAGCTTTGGTTTTCTTCTTTCACAGGAACACCAGTCTTCTACAAGCTAGAAAAGGTGTTGACCAACAAGAGGCTTCTGAAAGAAGTGGAGAAAGGATTATTTTTTCTCCTAGACTGTACCTAGCAGCCATGCACTTCAATGAGAACGGCGGCTGTCTCCAAGCAACAACATCTGCTGGTGCACTGCTATTTGAAGTCAATTTCCCAAAGTCCACGAAGGGAGAATGCACAGCAAAGCCAATGAAAGAAGGACCAACCTTCTGTAAGTTTAACAAACATTTATTGGAAAAGTTTCAGAGTCAAATGATCTGCAAACAGCCATTATACAACAAGAGAAGCATAAATAACCCAGGAAACAACTTTTGTTTTTTTTTAAATAAAATAAATTCAAAATAAATACAATGTTAACACAAAAAATAGTAAATAAATAAATAATAATAATAAAAAATTCAAGTAAAAAAATAAATGTGCTACAGTGCAAGTGGGGTTATTACTCTTGGACTTCACAAAGTCTTCATAATCGTGTTCTCTTTGGTATTACAGACTATGTGGATGACCTTTTGGACCTCATCTTTGAGAAGGTTTTCCAGGATCCTGCTCCACATGTGGATGAAGTGCATAACATCCCTATCCCTGAGGATCTGTGTGCCCAGTTTGACAAGCCTGATAAGCAGGAAGTGATAGCCAGCTATGTATTGAGGTTCAATCAAGGACAGGTCTGAACCCCACATGATCCTTGAGCATCTGGGATCTCTCTCCGTATTTTTACTGATGTCATATTGTGCTCTGTTTTTAAACAATATTTTTAAAATATATTTTTTGATGATTGATGATACCAATGAACGTCTTTTTTTCAATAAAAATGAAGTAACTTTAAACAGTGTGTGTTCTTTCATTATGTGATATGTTGGAAGTTACCAAGCAACAGACATGAAAGAGTGAACTGTAACCATTAAAAGGTATTAATCTATAGTTATCAATTCCATTGTGAAATAATCTATTACAATAATAATAGTATTTTTTGCTGTACTTACTGCACTATCCCTCTTAGGGACCCATAGTCAGCTCTATAGATGTTTATTCTGTGTGCCTGTGCAAAGGCACACTGACCATTCTTCGTCATACTTATTCCGCTTATTATTATTATTATTATTATTATTCCACTTTTTCATCGCGTAACTAGTCTCGCAGCATTGCCAGCACATGCACAAGACATACATCAAACCGTAATGATTGGCAAAACAGATTTTGCAAAAATCGCAAAAAACTGCATAGGAATAAGAATAAGAATTTTCCCATAAGAAATAATGGGAAAAGATCTCAAACTCACACCACTTTGAGGCTCTGTAAGTTCGCCCCCCCCTTCACGTAGAAACGTCATTCAAAGTTTAACCAAGTAACAACAATTGGGACTTTATTCTTCGGCATTTTGATATCTAAAACGTTTTTTACACAATCACAGTTTAAGTTTGGGGTAGTTTCTGCTCCCTTTCAGATTTTATAATGAGTGTGTATTGCACAGAGCTAGAGTGCGGTCACATGAACATAGAGTGGAGAGCAGATGACAAGTCGTCTAGAAATTTCCCAAACAACTCTCCATAAATCCCACAATCCTGACTCTAGATCGATAATATGTACATCAAACCATAGGAAAATTTATGCTGCTTCATTTAATACCAGAATGGAACCAAACAATTTTATCGTTGGGCTGCAGAGGACCTAGAATGCCAGGTGGTCCACCAAACTGTTCCATTGACTTCCAGCGTAAACTTGAGTGATGATTTTCATAAAATCTCAGAATCTCTAGGCTTTTTAACTCACTCTAAAGTTAATATTTCTTAACTTAATCTGGACCAATGATATGCCAATGTTTTCAGCCAATTCTTGGCATCGCCATCGTGCTATCGTTTCAGTGATACGACCTATGTTTCAGCCAGAGCCTCAGTTGTTCGGAGTTTGTTTGTTTTGTCAATTTGCTGTGTGTCCTGCTGTCTAAACTGCAGGTGTTCAGTGACACAGCTGGGTCTCCTGCCCTCATGAGTCTATTTTTAGAATATGCAGTAAAGGCAGAGCCAAAGACATCAGCTGCGATTTATCATGAATGGAAGAAATTAAAAAGGTAAATTAGCATTAGCAATATTGGTATGATCGATATGCACTGAGCACAGGCACACATTAAAATTTCTTGCGAAATCTTCTAGTTGCATTCTGTAGTTGCGTTTAAACAAACAGGTTCAAGACCAGGATGATCCACCATGCACGATGGTGGATTTTGAGGCTGCTGTAGTCTTCTTGCAACCCAGTACATTTAAAATGGAAAGTTAACTACAGGTAAGGACGGCATAAGAAAATGAATTCAAAAAGCATTTATGTTACCTGCGGTATCTCCCTGCATCAGACATTATCGGCTTCTGTAGGCATCAAATATAACCTTTCTATTGGGCATCCAATATTTTGCCTTATAGTTTTTCTTTTCCATTTTTTCCTTATTTGTTGTTTATTCACCCACAAATGGCTTTATGTGAATATCAATTAATTAAATGCTGGTTCTACAATAGATTCATCTCCACTGATTATTGATTAATGAATGTGGACTTTGGCTTGAATAATGCTCATGTTGTATCTAGCTGAACATAGGGTCGAGAGGCTGCTTGACTGGGGTTAGTAAGGTACCAACTTTAAGCTGAAGGTTACGGTAGAACCTAACTTTTGTTTGAAACTCACTGGTTGTATTAGTGGGGGCAAATGTGAGACCTTTAGATAGGACGGAGACACGACTGGTTGACAGTGGGATGTCGGAGATGTTGATCACTTGTTCATCCTGGTTTTGCTCCTGGTGGTCACGCCGTGGCTCAGGACTTTTAACCCTTTGATGCACAAAATGGGTCAAAAGTGACCCCACTAAGTTCTTATTTGCTCTGTCTTTCCAATGAATTTATTTCATCATTCAACTTTCCAGATATTCCTCGATTATCTTGTTTTTGATTTTATTTATTTACTATCTACTTTTTGAATAAAAATCATTTTTGTATCACTACCCTTCTAATTCACAACATGGGTCAAAAATGACCCGTATTCACTTCCTATGTTAATTCAATTCGATTCAATTTAAACAACTTTATTTATCCCACCAGGGGCAATTCATTGTGAGCAGCTCATACAAAGAAAATCAGTCATACAAAAACATAGTCATGCATAAAAAACAACATACAGATTAATATACAAAGAGCTATGAAACAGAAATGTTAAATAAGATGAATACATTAAAAAAGATTAATAGTGTGCAAAAGAACTATGTTTGTTTATTTCAAAGTCTTAATGCAGAGGGGATGAACCATCTTGCATATCGGTTGGTCTTGCAAACAGGTAGAGAGAACCAATGCCCTGATGGCAACAGAGAGAATTTTGAGGCAAGAACATGATTAGAGGAAGCCAGTATACACATTGCTTTACGAAGGATTTGTTGGTTACAAAGAGAAGCAAAGAGACCTATACTCATTGGTCTCTTTGCTTCACTCTTATAATTTTGGAGCAAATGTTTACAATGCTGTTCAAGCTGTTTCTATCGTTTACCATGAGGCTGTGGAACCAGCAGATAAAAGAGAAAGACTGGATAAAAGATTGAAAAAACGACAGAAGATCGTGGGCTTAACAGAGAAAGTTCAAATTTTAGCTGGTTGTCAAAAATGGTACCAGGGTATTTGTAAGATGTGACAATTTCTACACTTTCATTATGGATGATGCTCTCTTTGACTTCATCTTTGCTGCATCTAAAATCATTGATGAGTTTCTTGATTCTAGAAACATTCAAATCGAGGAAATTGCTGTCACACCAAGAAACAAAATCAGTAAGCACTTCCGCATGGTCTGATCCAGAGCCTCGGAGGAGGGACAGCAGTGCAGTATTGTCAGAATATCTGACCAAATAGCTGCCCTCCTGGGAGCTCCTGCATCCATCTGTATACAGTATAAATAATAGTGGAGAAAGGACACATCCTTGAGGTGAACCTGTGGACAAGGCCACAGCGTGTGAGAAATGGCCATTTACAAAGACCCTCTGCTCTCTGTTAGTCAAGAAATCTAAAAGCCACAGTACCAGCTGGTGGGACAAATTAAAAACACTTTGCAACCTTTCAATCAGAAGATGTGGCTGCATTGTGTTGAATGCATTTCATGCATGACTGAGTGTTTCTTTGCTATACCTTTGCAAAACTCCTCCCTTTTTGGGCGTGGTCTTGCTTTTGCCTCTCCACTGCACCTGTTGTCACCAAAGCAGGTGGAATTGATCCAGTTGATGACTAACCTGTAAACATTTCACAACTCAACAAGGCTGCTTATTTTACAATAGGTTTACTTCAGAAAATACGTTAAGATTATCTTGAACAGTATATACTAAAGTAATTGATGTGTGAAAAGAGTCTTTTCCTTTTGATTTTCTTTATCCAGAGTGTTAGTATGGCTGGTCCTAGTCAGGCCAGATATACAACTGAAATGGTCCTCGAGATGCTGTTTGCAGAACAGGATGAGGAATATGAGGAGGCAATTCTTGGTTCTTGATTCTGAGTCTGAAATCTCTGATGCTGATGATCTAGTCTATGGCTAGAGTTGTCGGTGTGTCTCAGAGTCCAGCTCTCCTAGATGACCACCCTCAAACAGATCAAAACATTCCCTAATCAAAAGCCATGGATGACCAGAGAGGTCCGCCTACTGCTGAAAGCACGTGATACCGCCTTCAGATCAGCTGATACGCAGGCCTACAGTTCTGCCAGGGCTAACCTGAGGCGGGGCATCAACAAGTGCAAAGCACTGCTACAAGCTGAGGATCGAGGAGCACTTCAAGGATAACTCCGACCCCCGACGCATGTGGCAGGGCATCCAGGCTATGACAGACCACAAACCCACCAATGCCCCCCCCCCAAAAAAAAGCTTTACGCACGCTTTGACAGAGACAACCTTGAAGCAGCCATCAAAGCTGTGCCCCCCACAGACCACCTTCCCCTCACACACTCCCCTTCTGGCACTGAGCAGGACTAACGCATGTAAGGCTGCTGGCCCTGATGGCATTCCCGGATGCGTACTCAGGTCCTGTGCTGAGCTACTGACTTAGGTCCTCACTGACATCTTCAACCTGTCACTGGCCCAGGCAGCTTTCCCCATGTGTTTCAAGACCACCTCCATCATCGTGCCTGTGCCAAAACACCCAACCGCGACAAGCCTTAATGACTTCCGCCCTGTGACACTGACCTCCACCATCATGAAGTGCTTTGAAAAGCTGGTCATGGCTCACCTCAAACCCACCCTGCCCCCCACGCTGGACCCCCTCCAGTTCGCCTACAGACAGAACAGGTGTACTGAAGACGCCATCTCCACAGCGTTACACTCCACCCTCTCACACCTGGACAACAATAACACCTACGCCAGAGTGCTGTTCATGGACTTCAGCTCAGCATTCAACACCATCATCTCCTCCAAACTCATCACCAAACTCCATGACCTGGGCATCGACACCACCCTCTGCAACTGGATACTGGACTTCCTAACCAACAGACCCCAGTCTGTTAGGATAAACAACCAAACCTCCTCTACCCTCATCCTGAACACCGGCGTCACACAGGGCTGTGTGCTGAGCCCTCTGCTCTACTCCCTCTTCACCCACGACTGCACACCTGGTATCTGTTGTCTGAATCACACCTTCCCAACACTGCTGCTACCTGGGAGCCAAAAAGACTCTGCACAGGGAGCTGAAACTGACATATATCATAGAGGCTGAGGCAATGCTGTGCACCAAACTTTGTCTTAAAAAGAATCCCCATAATATTCATCAAATAATTCAGATTCAAATATTGTAGACAATAAAAAAACTTAAAAACTTGGCTTACATCTTGACAATGCCGTCTTCACTGGCTGGAAGCAGGCTGAGAAAGCAGTTCAAACTGAGGGGGTCAGTCTGAATGAGGGGGTAAATCTGTCTCATTCGCGGCACTTCTGGGCTGTTCCAGCCTACATGCTAAGATTTTTTGTGCTTTTTCTGTCGACTGGAGACATGAAATGACCCAACAGGGCACATATGGTCGTGGGCATGTAGAGCATTTATCATTTAGCAGCACAGGTTTCAACACCTGGCTTATTCATATACTGTATAAGCCAGGCTCTGCTCCTCAGCCCAGCCGCTCCAGTGTGGCCCCTGACAGCTCTGTTCATCCCCATGTGACTGTCTGCTGCCTTTATCGACTGCCCTCCAACGCATAATTCTATTAATCATTCCAATTTCCCTGTGGGCAGTGGTTTATTTCTGTCATCAGATGCCTGATGAAATCTTTAGACGCTGTGTATTAGGGAACAATCCCTACAAATAGCTGATAGTGTTAACTAGGCACAAGCTGCGCCGAGCCATCGCTCAGCTCTAATTTGAAGGAGAGTGAGGTGATAATGCGATGTGTCATCCTTTTGTGGGCGTGCATTAATGGCGCCAGCCAAGATGGCAATTGATGGCAAATCAACTTCTTTCAGCGGGAAGGGAGCGGAGGAGAGAGGAGGGGGGCTTGGGTTAGAGGAGAGTGAAACAACATTGACCGGAAAACTGCAGAGCCACAGCAGCCCTTAATCCATTAGTTCTCCTGATGGGAAGGGTTCAGTATATGTCAGCCTCTCTTTTCCCTCCTATTCTCTCTGTTGCTCTGAGAGGCTGATGTGTGGTGGTGTCCATGATGGATGCTCTTCATTTATTCGTGTTTGTTTTTCTCAGTTTGGATGTCTCAAACACTACGTTCACACTGCCAGCCTTAATGTACAATTCCAGATTTGTTGATGTTTTTGTGTAGCTGTTCACATTACTTTTAAAATGTGGCCTATATCAGACTCCAGCATGAACAGTTCACTGCCCTGAACTGATCTGCATGTGCAAAAGAACAATAACAAAGAAGTCACATGCAGCGCGGCGTCATACTCGGCTCAGGCGACCAATCTCCCTGAAAAAGCGCGTAGCAGTTGGGTTGTATTGGATTGTATTGGCTGCCAACAGGTGTGTGTTAGCGCATGTTGACTAACTTGTTTGGCATTGCAAAGTCCTGGGTTTGCTTGATTGTCCAAAATTTCTTCAAGGCCATGCTCCATGTTCTCATGCCTATTTACATGAAATAGTCCAAAGATGAACTTCAGGAGGTTGTACATGGTTTCTGAACGCATGAATTCCGATCTGATGGTTCAGACTGAGGTCACATTTCCAAAAATCTGACCTGTGTCTGATTTAGGACCACATATGGAAGTGGCCCAAATCAGAATTGGAAAAGATCAGATTCCATGTGGTTTGTGTTTGTTCAGACTGCGATGACAAGGTCACATATGAGCAAAAAATCAGACCTCGAACACATTTTTCCTGCAGTGTGAACGTAGCCTAATAGGGATGGATGAACATGTTAAGGATGTACACCCCATAGGGCGGCACAGTGGTGTAGTGGGAAGCACTGTTTCCTCCTTTCCTTTCCACTGTTTCCTTCCACCAGAGGACCTGGGACTTTCTGTGTGGAGTCTCCATGTTCTCCCTGTGTCTGTGTGGGTTCTCTCCAGGTTCTTCGACTTCCTCTCACCACCAAAAACATGCAGTAGAGATGAACTGGTGACTCCAAATTGACTGTAGGTGTGAATGTGAGTGTGAATGGTTGTTTGTCTTTCTATGTGGTCCTGTAATGAACTGGTGACTTGTCCAGGGTGAACCCCACCTCCTACCCAAAGTCAGCTGGGATAGGCTCCAGCCCATCACCCAGCTGTCCAATCACAGTAGAGGAGGGGCGGGACTCACATAGACCTGTGGGTCCATCCTCTCTCTCTCTACTTCCTCCAGCCTTCATCCAGACCCAGGGCCAGAGCAAGTCCTCTACCTTGTGCTGACATTTTTACACTCAGTATTTGTAAAATTACGTACTTGCAACACAAATCACTTCCGCAGATATTCCGTATCATAGCAACCAAGTGCCTCATCTGAAAAAGCTGCGCCTCCAAAGCGCTCTGAAGCGCTCACAGCTGGGCGTTTTCAGAAGAACACCTGTTATTTTCAGCTGGGAAAAACGCTTTGGTGGACACAGACCCTTATTCCAGCAGTACCAGTCCCATCTCTCACCGGATCATCAGCAAAATTTAATCACCTCTAGGATATGCTAGGGTCCATTTTTGGTGAACATTTCATGCAAATCTGGCTGTTAGTTTTTGCGTAATCCTGCTAACAATCAAACAAACAACCAAACAAACAGACAAACAAACCGAACCAATCACATAACCTCCTTGGCGAAGGTAATTACAGCTGAGTGTGGCAACCATGTACATAAGTTCCCTTCACTCAAAAATTAAATTTTCTTCATCTTCATACATTTTGCAGACTGATGTACGCGCAGGCCTAAGACTTCACTGACTGACTGAAAACCAATGAGCAGGATTTGTGACATCTCCAATTGTGTGGAAGCCAATCCTGGTCTGATAGTGTATGAATGTGGTTTCAGAGTGATCGACAAATGATTTTGCAAGTGCAGAAATTCACATGAATGGCCCCTCAAGTCAGAACAATAACCCTGAAATGCTGCAAAAAGTTTGTTACACTACTTGTCAACTTCATCGTAGATGCAGAAACATGGCGGTCACTTTGAAAAATGAAGCTTTGATCTTCAAACAGCATCAACTGTTTAAATGCTGTGAGCAAAAAAATAAAATAATAAATACATCTTCCATGTTGTTCCCACCAAAGTCAGAAGAACGACTTCACTCAGGGAACAGCATCATGTGTGGAGCATGTGAATGCACCATTGCAGTGCACATACAGAAGTGTGATGTGGAAGCCTCCAGTGAACATACACTGAGAAGAATCTACAGTAAAGAAAGATACATGTTGTTCCAGCAGTTGACCTTGTTAGATTAAAAAGTTTGTATATCGTTAAAATGAGAGAATTAATTTAATTTAATAATTTAATGAGAGAAATTAGGGAAGAGGAAAAAGGTGACATTTTAAAGTTAGTGTAAAGCATTTACACTAACTTATTATTTATTTCAAAACACATTAATCCAGTCATTTTAATGTGGTTATTATCCTGTTTTTTTCACAACCACAGACCATGTATGAGCACACCAACCAAGGACCTCCACATCTGACCAAATTTCTAGGACTGCCTTCTTTCACTTGTGTAATATATCAAAAATCATTCTGTCTCAAAAAGATGCAGAAAAATTAATCCATGCATTTGTTTCTTCCAGGCTGGATTATTGTAATTCCCTATTATCAGGCTGTCCCAACAAGTCTCTAAAGACTCCAGCTGATCCAGAATGCTGCTGCAGGTGTCCTGACCAGAACTAGTATCAGGCATCATATCTCTCCTGTATTAGCTTCTCTGCATTGGCTCCCTTTAAAATCCAGAATAGAATTTAAAATCCTTCTCCTCCTGTACAAAGCCCTTAATGGTCAGGCACCAACATACCTTCAGGAGCTCGTAGTACCCTACTACCCACCTAGAACATTACGCTCTCTGGATGCAGGGTTACTTGTGATCCCTAGAGTCTCCAAAAGTAGAACAGGAGCCAGAGCCTTCAGTTATCAGGCTCCTCTCCTGTGGAACCATCTTCCAGTCTGGGTCCAGGAGGCAGACACCCTCTCTACATTTAAGAGGAGGCTTAAAAATTTCCTTTTTGATAAAGCTTATAATTAAGGCTGGTTTAGGCTAGTCTTTAGCTCTGCTGCTTTAGGCCTAGACTGCTGGGGGACTTCCTGTGATGCACTGAGCTCCTCTCTTTTCTTCTCCCCCTCCTACTTTGCACACTCATGTCTCATTATTTCATGTTACTAACTTGACTTCTTCCCCAGAGTCTTTGTGTTTTCTCATCCTGCAGGTCACCGTGGACCAATCTACTGCTGGGACCATGGTTGATACCCTCTGACATCATCATCATCATTTTTATTATTTATTATTACTTTTACTATTAACATCAGTATCAATATTATAATTATTATCAGTGTTGTTATTGTAGTAGATATTATAAATACTACAAACTATATGTTAGGGTGCAGTTAAAAAATAGGACCCAAATGCAGACTCAGAGATTTAATAAAATAATAGGTAAAATTCCACAACCAAGGCAAATGCAAAAACACAGAGGTACAAAATCCAAAGTACAAAATACAAAATGCAAAATACAAAACCAAGGACAAAACTTACACAGGGCAAAACGTCCCAGCAGGTCAAGGAAGGTCAAAACAGGACACGGCAGAGCACGACGGGGTAACAGAGTCAACCAGGGAATAACGGACAAACTGACACGGAGGACAGAACCAAACAGACTAAAATACACAGAGTAACGAGACAATGACACACAGGTGGCACAAGGAGGAGGAGGGAATCAGAGACAGGTGGAAACACTCAGACGATCACAAAGGAGGGAAAATGAAGAGAAAGGAAACCTTAAAGGGAAAATATGGAGGATAAACTAATGAACTAACAAGACAGAGCAAACAAACACAGTGAAAAAGAACAAACTGGAGCTAACAACATAGAAGACTAAAACACAGACAGAGGAACCAAAAGGGTAAAACAGATCATAAGACAATAAGACAGGAATGCAAAACAAAGGCACATAACATGGATAGCAGACCTTCAAAATAAAACAGCAAATCGCAACCTAAATACATGACCATGACACTATAATCCCTCTATTATTATAACTGTTATTATTATTGTGGTTGAACATGTCTGTGTCCCCCCCCCCTCCCTCTCCCTCTCTCCCTCTCTCTCTCTCCCTCTCTCCCTACATCTCTCTCTCTCTCTCTCCCAACCTTTCTCTCTCTCTCTCACCCCAACCGGTCAAAGCAGAGGCTCCGCACACCATGAGCCTCGGATCTGCTTGACGTTTCTGCCTTTTCAAAAAAAAGCCACTGTCACCAAGTGCTGCTCATGGTGGATTGTTGGGTCTCTCTAGAATGAAGAGTCGGTCTAGACCTGCTCTTTCTGTAAAGTGCCTTGATATAACTTTTTTTGTGATTTGGCACTATACAAATAAATTGAATTGAATTGAATTGATTGGGCTGCAGGTACTGCCTCATGCTACCAGTAGTGACAAGGACACTAGTAAAACACAAAACTAGGGAAGAATCCATCAGGAAGGATAAGGAGAGATACACACCTTAATCTGGAGCCGCACAAACATCTAATCACCTCCTCTCCATTCATGGGCCTCCTCTGTAGGAAACATAATGGAAATCTGTCCAGAACATTTTAGGATATTCTGCTAAACAGACAGACAGACAAACAGCAAGGACAGCATCCCCTCCTTGAGGGAGGTAAAAACAATATTGATTTGTTACTGCCTCCGCTGCAAGTTCAGAGGAGGAACAACAGTCGCCCCCATAACTCCACAGCTGGACTTCTAATTACAGTTTTGGGATTTTCTTTTTTTTGCTGAATCCATCAGTAATCAGCCACACTGAAACAGATTATTTTGGACAGTAAGCACTGCTATGATGTGGTCTTTCATAAATGTGTGATTCTAAATATTTAGCAAAGGATTTGAGTATTTCTTCCACCTTTGTCTTTGTCACACCAATGTAGCCTGGATTTTGACATGTTGCATCACATTCTGCAGATATTTGTTCTGTGCAGTCTGGGACCTTTTACCATAAGGAAGCCAATGTCACACTTCTTAAATAACTTTATCAGGAATGTCACATTTATCACAACAGTCCAAAGCAAACAAAGCAGCAAAAGCAATTAACTAAATAATACATGATATTAATCGTTGACAGCACATAGAGGTAACTCTGTGCCATATGGTAGAACATGTATATTTTTCTTACTACTTAGATCAATAATCTTCAGCTGACATGCTTGAAAAATGCTTCATATAGATGCAGCATCCTGATGAAATGAAGTATCATGCATCTATTCTTTGTGATTAGAATTGGACAAGTCAAATCACAGGAAACTAAGACAAACTCTCAGAGCCTCCTGCAGTTGGACCTTATCTGCATTAATACATGCATGGTGTCTTGTCCTGGAGACCCACTCTTCATAGAGCTACCTCCAGCCTTTTTTAATGTACACACTAGCACCTTATTTTCCTACGAGTGGCATCTTTATAATAGCCAATTGTTTCTCTATCACAACCAATGCACAAACCTCAGCCAATAAAGGAATCTATGATGAACCCTATGCACATTTCATCACACAGCTCTATGAGTGTATGCCATCACTGACAGGCAGGCTGCTGATGAAGAATGAAAGTAATATGCACAGGTCCTGCCCTTAATTTGTAAATACATTCTTGTGCATTTACAGAAAAAGTAGGTGGGGAGGCTGGCTTTTGTTAAGATTCTCCTCTTTGGCAGCTCTACAATGAGAAAGGCAACAGCTGTTCATTTGATGCTGCCTGCACCTTTGTTGACCCCATATCTGTCTGTGCGGTTGCTGAGACAGTGGAGAAATTAGTTGTATTACCCGCTCCCTACCACGGCAGGTCTAGCTGTGATTCTGCCCAGATTCTGTCCATTACAGTGGCTCCTCTGTCTGATTAGCCCAAACACACTCACTAACATGCCAAATCACTGCCTCGCTCAGCCAATGCAAACCCCCACTCACTGACACAACAGCATCTCCAAGGCAGATAGGCAGAGGTGTGGATGACAATGGGCTTCAATGCAGACAGTAAATAGAAGCTGTTTTATTCCTGACTAAATGTCCACAACACAACAAATATAACTGAAAATAAAACAGCATATATTCATAATATATAATAGGAACATAGCATACATAACAGCTGTATAGGCCTATTCTATCTGTCAGGATTGTGTCGGGTTTGCATCGGGAGTATTCTTTTCATTTGTATCAGATGAAAAATGGCTCCCATAGTGGTTAGCACTGTCTCCCTATGTGTCAGCCCTGTGATGACCTGGTCACCTGTCCAGGTGTACCCTATCTCCGACCAAAAGCCAGCTGGGATAGGCTCCAGCTCCCCGAAACCCAGTAAAAGATAACACGCTATATGTATGTATGGATGGATGTTGGATTGATGGATGGATGGATGTTGGATGAATAGATGGCTGGATGGATGGATGGATGGATGGATGGATGTTGGATTGATGGATGGATGGATGTTGGATGAATAGATGGCTGGATGGATGGATGGATTGATGGACAGATGATGGATGAATGGATGATGGATGGATGAATAGATGGATGGATGGATTGATGGACAGATGTTGGATGGATGGATGTTGGATGGATGGACAGATGATGGATGGATGAATAGATGGATGGATGAATAGATGGATGGATGGATGGATTGATGGACAGATGATGGATGGATGGATGGATGTTGGATGAATGAATTGATGATGGATGAAAGGGTGGATGTTGGATGGATGGATGCATAGATGGATTTTGGATGGATGGATGGATGGACTAAAAAAAGGTTTGATGAAAGGATGGATGGATGGATGGACTGATGTTGGATGGATGGATGTTGGATGAATGGATGGATGGATGAATCATTTTCATTTCATTTTCTTTATTTAACCAGGTAAAAAAACTCATTGAGATTTAAAACCTCTTTTCCAAGAGTGACCTGGCCAAGACGGCAGCACAAACACAGAATAGTTACACCAAACACATAAGACACAAGTAAAATATGATCACACACTACAGGAAAACAAGAATGGGATTTCACGATCACACAGTGCAATCACAAGAACCAATTGAACTCATTTCTCTGGCTTTTATAATTGACTTGAATTCCCCCAGAGCTATGAGGTGTGTCAATTTCAAGTCCTTCTGCACATCGTTCCAGGTAGACGGGGCGGAAAATTTAAAAGACTTTTTGCCCAGTTCAGTTTTGACTCTCGGGACCTGCATCTGTATGATGTCCTGAGAACGCAGGCCATGTCGGCTGAGGTTTCTACACGTATGTAAACACAAATATGTAGGCAGAAGTCCAAGAATGGATTTATAAATAAAAGTCAGCCAGTGAGAGAGTCTGCGGACATACAAAGATGGACAATGTGCAACGGCATATAAGGAACAATGATGTACACGATAACTGCAGCCAGTAATAAAACGCAAAGCACAGTGGTATACAGAATCCAATTTCTTTAAAAACTGATCAGGAGCATTCATAAAAAGCAGGTCTCCATAGTCCAACAAGGGTAAAAACGTTGTGGTAATCAAATGTTTTCTGACTTGAAGTGAAAAACATGATTTGTTTCTAAAAAAGAAACCCAATTTCAATTTCAGCTTAGAAACAAGTTTATCAATGTGCAGTTTAAAAGACAGATGCTCATCAATTAGAATGCCTAAGTATTTATAAGATGTGACCATTTCAATTTCAACCCCGTGAACAGTCAACAACTTAGGAAGGTGAGACGGAATCTGCTTGCCATTTGAAAATAGCATGGTCTTTGATTTAACTGCATTTAGCACTAACTTGAGCTGTGTCAAACGGAACTGAACAGTGTCAAAGGCTGACTGCAACAACTCAAGTGATTTTAAAGCTGAAGAAGAAGTGCAATAAATTACTGTATCGTCAGCATAAAAATGGGACACAGCATCAGACAAACTATCACAAAGATTATTCACATAAATTGTGAACAACAGTGGTCCTAATATGGAACCTTGGGGCACGCCCTTTACAACAGGAAGGAAAGAGGACAAAGACCCGGCGGCCTGGACACACTGCATTCTATCTGATAAATAATTAGAAAACCAGTTTACAGCCTGGTTAGATAAGCCAATCTTGCGGAGTCTATCTGCCAGGATGGCATGGTCGACTGTGTCAAATGCCTTTGACAAGTCTATAAAAAGAGCTGCACAATATTTCCGTCCATCTAGTGCCTCTATGATGTCGTTTACCACTTTAACAGCGGCAGTTATTGTACTGTGCTGTTTACGAAAACCTGACTGATATTGTGAGAGGAGACCATGAGCATCTAAAAAGCATTTAAGTTGGTCACTGACCAATTTTTCTAAAACTTTGGAGAGAACACACAATTTAGAGATCGGCCTATAGTTGTTAACTATGGAGGGATCACCACCTTTCAGTAAGGGAAGAACATAAGCAGACTTCCATATTCTGGGAATCTTATTTTCAGAAATGGTTAAATTGAAAATGTGACACAGAGGTTCTGCTATGAAGTCTGCAGCTGACCTCAAAAAGAAAGGCTCGAGATTATCAGGTCCGGCAGATTTACTTAAATCCAATTGCTGTAGAGCCCTGTGGACCTCAGCTACATCGAAAGGAATCAGATCAAATCCAGGAACCATAGCATTTATAGGTGGTGATTGAGGGCAAACCCCTAACACATTCGATTGATGTGGATGTGAGGACTCAAATAGAGATCCTGAAGAAACAAAGTGCTCATTAAAATAATTAAGAATGGCTGGTTTGTCAGCTAAAATATGTGCATCTTTTACTATGCAAGCAGGTAATTCGTCTTTGGTTTCATCCCCGAATGAAGATTTGACTACTTTCCAAAATTTCTTAGGATCATTCAGGTTACGGGTAGTTTTATCAACATAAAAATCAGATTTAGCCTTTTTAACAAGGGAAGTAAAGCGATTTCTGAGCTGTTTGAATATCAGCCAGTCATCCTGGCGTTTAGATTTTCTGGCCTTAGCCCAGGCTTCATCCCTTGCTTTAAGGAGACTGGACAACTCAGGGGAGAACCAAGGATTATTTCTACCCTTCACTCTAAATTTACGTAGAGGGGCATGTTTATTTATAACAATACTAAAAGCATTATAAAAGTACTTCCAGGCCAGCTCTACGTCATTAAAAAGTGAGATCCTGGACCAATCAAAGTGCCATAGATCATGATGAAAACCCTGCTCACAAAAATGTTTATAATCACGTTTAAAAATAATACGTGGCCTTGCTTTTGGGAGCTTAGCTCGTCTGATAGTAGCTATAACACAATGATCGCTCATATCATTTGCAAAAATACCAATATCTGAATATATATGAGGAGAATTAGTTAAAAATAAATCAAGTAGAGAGGATTTCTCTGGAATAGGTGGATGGACTAACAGCAGGTTGGATGAATGGATGGATGGATGAGTGGATGGATGGACTAACAGCAGGTTGGATGAATGGATTGATGGATGGATGGACTAACAGCAGGGTGGATGGATGGATGAATCAGTGGATGGATGGATGTTGGATTGATGGATGGATGGATGTTGGATGAATAGATGGATGGATGGATGGATGGATTGATGGACAGATGATGGATGAATGGATGATGGATGGATGAATAGATGGATGGATGGATTGATGGACAGATGTTGGATGGATGGATGTTGGATGGATGGACAGATGATGGATGGATGAATAGATGGATGGATGGATGGATTGATGGACAGATGATGGATGGATGGATGTTGGATGAATTAATTGATGATGGATGAAAGGGTGGATGTTGGATGGATGGATGCATAGATGGATTTTGGATGGATGGATGGATGGACTAAAAGAAGGTTTGATGAAAGGATGGATGGATGGATGGACTGATGTTGGATGGATGGATGTTGGATGAATGGATGGATGGATGAATAGGTGGATGGACTAACAGCAGGTTGGATGAATGGATGGATGGATGAGTGGATGGATGAGTGGATGGATGGACTAACAGCAGGGTGGATTGATGGATGAATCAATGGATGGATGGATGTTGGATTGATGGATGGATGGACTAACAGCAGGGTGGATGGATGGATGAATGGATGGATGAATGGATGGATGGATGTTGGATGAATGAATGGATGGATGTTGGATTAATGGATGGATGGATGAATGGAGGGATGGACTAACAGCAGGTTGGATGAATGGATGGATGGATGGAGGATGATGGATGGATGGATGGATGGATGGACTAACAGCAGGTTGGATGAATGGATGGATGGATGGATGTTAGATGAATGGATGGATGTTGGATGAATGGATGGATGAATGGATTGTTGGATGGTTCAATGGATGGATGAATGGATGGATGGACTAACAGCAGGTTGGGTGGATGGGTGGATGGATGTTGGATGGATGGATGGACTAACAGCAGGTGGGATGAATGGATGGATGAATGGATGGATGTTGGACGGATGGATGGATGGATGGATGGATGGATGAATAGATTGTTGGATGGATGGATGGATGAATAGATGGATGGAATAACAGCAGGTTGGGTGGATGGATGGATCGATGTTGGATGGATGGATGGACTAACAGCAGGTGAGATGAATGGATGGATGAATGTTGGATGGGTGGGTGGATGGATGTTGGATGGATGGATAAACTAACAGCAGGTTGGATGAATGGATGGATGGATGGACTAACAGCAGGTTGGATGAATGGATGGATGGATGGTGGGTTGGATGGATGGACTAACAGCAGTTTGGATGAATGGATGTATGGATGTTGGATGGATGGATGACTAACAGCAGGTTGGATGAATGGATTGATGGATGGATGGACTAACAGCAGGTTGGATGGATGGATGGATGGATGGACTAACAGCAGGTTGGATGGATGAATGGACTAACAGCAGGTTGGATGGATGGATGGATGGATGGACTAACAGCAGGTTGGATGAATGGATGGATCGATGGAGGATGATGAATGGATGGATGGATGAATGGGTGGATGGACTAACCGTAGGTTGGATGAATGGATGGATGGATGGATGGATGGATGGATGGATGAATGGATTATGAATTACAGGGGGTCGCCCATGCCGGAGGGGCTGTAACCGTGGCTGTGAGAGTGCCACTGTGGGGGTCGCTCTGGCTCGGGTGGATTGGGGAATCTGTACTGCAGCCTTATGGTTGTGGTGTGGGCTCCTTCATCCGCTGGGCTTGGGGTGCCTCTTGCAGTGGTATTTTCGTAGTCATGACTATGGTTGCAGTTCCTGGTGTGGGTGCCCCTCCGTTTTTATGACAGCGTTTCCTCCGTTCCTGTCTTAACTTCCGGCTCTTATGAGTACTGATCTTATTTCAATGTCTTATTTATCTACAATGTTATTGCTGTGTGTGTATTTGGATGGCTGTGTGTCTGTATGTGTTGGCGGGGAAGGGTTACTGTTTTATTATGTGAAGCACTTTGTGTTACATTTTACTTGTATGAAAAGTAGTATACAAATCAAGTCTGATTGATTGATTGATTGATGGATGGATGAATGGATGGATGTTGGATGGATGGAGAGATGGACTAACAGCAGGTTGGATGGATGGATGAATGGATGGATGGACTAACAGTAGGTTGGATGAATGGATGTTTGATGGATGTTGGATGGATGGAAGGATGGATGGATGGATGGATGGACTAACAGCAGGTTGGATGAATGGATGGATGGATGGATGTTGGATGGATGGATAGACTAACAACAGGTTGGATGAATGGATGGATGGACTAACAGCAGGTTGGATGAATGGATGGATGGATGTTGGATGGATGGATGAATGGGTGGATGGACTCAGTAGGTTGGATGAATGGATGTTGGATGAATGGATGGAAGGATGTTGGATGGATGGATGTTGGATGGATGGATGGACTAACAGCAGGTTGGATGAATGGATGAATGTTGGATGGATGAATGTTGGATGGACGGATGGATGGATGGATGGATGGATGGATGAATGGATGGACTAATAGCAGGTTGGTTGGATGGATGGATGGATGGATGTTGGATGGATGGATGGACTAAAAGCAGGTGGGATGAATGGATGGATGAATGGATGAATGTTGGATGGATGGATGAATGGATGTTGGATGGATGGATAGACTAACAGCAGGTTGAATGAATGGATGGATTGATGTTGGATGAATGGATGGATGGATGTTGGATGGATGGATGGACTAACAGCAGGTTGGATGAATGGATGAATGTTGGATGGATGGATGTTGGATGGATGGATGGATGAACGGATCGTTGGATGGATGGATGGATGGATGTTGGATGGATGGATGGACTAACAGCAGGTGGGATGAATGAATGGATGGATGTTGGATGGATGGATGAATGGATGTTGGATGGATGGATAGACTAACAGCAGGTTGGATGAATGGATGGATGGATTTTGGATGGATGGATGGATGGACTAACAGCAGGTTAGGTGGATGGATGGATGGATGTTGGCTGGATGGATGTTGGATGAATGGATGGATGGATGTTGGAAGGATGGATAGACTAACAACAGGTTGGATGAATGGATGGATGGACTAACAGCAGGTGGGATGAATGAATGGATGGATGTTGGAAGGATGGATGAATGGATGTTGGATGGATGGATAGACTAACAGCAGGTTAGATGAATGGATGGACGGATGGACTAACAGCAGGTTGAATGAATGGATGGATGGATTTTGGATGGATGGATGGATGGACTAACAGCAGGTTAGGTGGATGGATGGATGGATGTTGGCTGGATGGATGTTGAATGAATGGATGGATGGATGGATGTTGGAAGGATGGATAGACTAACAACAGGTTGGATGAATGGATGGATGAACTAACAGCAGGTTGGATGAATGGATGGATGGATGTTGGATGGATGGATGAATGGGTGGATGGACTAACAGTAGGTTGGATGAATGATGTTGGATGGATGGATGAATTGATGGATGATGTTGGATGGATGGATGACAGGATGGATGTTGGATGAATGGATGGATGGATGTTGGATGGATGGATGGACCAACAGCAGGTTGGATGAATGGATGGATGGATGAATGTTGGATGGATGGATGGATGGATGGATGTTGGATGGATGGATGGATGAATGGATTGTTGGATGGATGGATGGATGGATGGATGGATGGATGGATGGATGGACTAACAGCAGGTGGGATGAATGGATGGATGAATGGATGAATGTTGGATGGATGTTGGATGGATGGATTAACTAACAGCAGGTTGGATGAATGGATGGATGGATGGACTAACAGCAGGTTGAATGAATGGATGGATGGATGGATGGATGGATGGATGGACTAACAGCAGGTGGGTGGATGGATGGATGGATGTTGGATGGATGGATGGATGGACTAACAGCAGGTGGGATGTGGGTAAAATTAGACACCATTTAGAAGGATATGAAAAGTTATAATATCTGCAGTGAAATGATTTATGTGTCTCCACCATCTGTGCCACACAAAGCACAGCAGCTTAACTTCATCAGTTAAATCTATGACACACTGACAGGATCTAATGTTGATTCATATTCCGTGTTCTTCTACACATCCAAAGGTCCCACCACAGTCCATCCAGTGAGACTGTTTTAACTGAAAGCAGCCACCCTCTTCATAAACCCTGAGGTAAAGGCAGAGGATGTGTGGTGGATGGATGATGCAGATGTGGACTGAGATGATGTCACATCTGATCCATGCATTACTCGTGGACATGCGATGTGAACGGGTATATCTGATGCACCCTTTAAATAGCAGGAAAAATGCTGCACCCTTGACTTCAGGTCAGTTCTGCCACCACAAGATGCCCATGTGCCAACAATGTGCTGCTGACCGCACATCATTTTAAGACCAGCAGTCTCATGGGTGCACAGATAGATGCAAGTGTTCCACTTAAACAACGTGGACACTGGGCATGAAAATGACAACTGCATCAGTCAGACACAAGAAATGGCACCGTGCTGTGAGGCGGGCAGAGGAAGAAACTCATCTTCTCATCAGTCATCCTTTACAGCATTATTGTGTTTATACTTGATTTATAGAGTGTATTATAGTGCAGCACGGAGCCTACTAGTGGTGATGCATGGTTCATTTACAGTGTCTGTCGGCTTTTTTATGTTATTGTTTATTGTTTTATTGCCCAGTTTGTCATAAATGTAGCATTCATTTGTTAAAATTATGTTTTGAACACAATGTGTCGATAACATAATATTTTGTTTCCCATGGAGCCTATTTCCTCCAATAATCCAAAATCTATTGGAAGAATCCCTTTCCTTGTAGTCAACAGAACCAGGACAATGCTAATAATGCTATAATATGGAAATGTCTAACTGACCTACTGACCTCCCTATAACCATAACATGTATTACAGCACTTTTACAAAGTACTGCAGCAACAGTTTATAGTGATAAATGCCTATTCGCATTTATTGAGTGAAATAATCTATGTATAAGTGCAGAGATTAATAATGATTAATCGATGTAAAATGAAACAGTGAGGCGCATTTTAAATGTGTGTGTATGTGTGGTTGTGCATTGTTTCACTATATTCTGAACATTATAACATTTTTTTCTTGGTTGAGATGAGACATTCTATATTATTATGATGACTATTTTGAAGAAAACTCCTGTCGATCCTGCAGCACAGAGCATATTCTTTCCACCTCTGTCAACCCCCCATTTTTATTGAATTTAGACATTTTAACTGAAATACCATTTTTTTATATTCACTCTGAACACAACAGCAGCCTAAGTCATATCGATTGTGGCTGGATTAAAAGTAGCTGATGCAGGGCGTCTCTAATCCACAGGGTCTTTTAAGAGTCACCTGGTCTGACAAATGGGCCCTTTTAAAGGAGTATAATGTGTTCTTAAATTATTTCATTGATGGGAGGTGGACGGCCTCTCCAGGTACCCATACAAACGGACTTAACACGCTGTGAAAGGGTCAATTTAGCCTCCATTTTCCATTTCTTCGTTATCTGCATTTAGAGTCATGCTGAGAGCTCAACGTGAGCTGGGTATGGGAATTGAGGAGGTCTGGCAAAGTTTGGCATTTGAGAGGTTCTTCCACTGTTCTAGATATTTGCTAATAATTTGTATTTGTTGTGTTGTGGGCTTGTTTGAAATCATGTGACCTCAGTGAATTGTCTTGTATGTAGTTGTATATAAATCCTTTTTTTTTTAAGAAACGTGTATGTGTATCACTAATTGTAACATCTGTTCCTTTCTTTCTGCCAGTGCTGTCAAGTTCAAAATGATCTTTATGGCAACTGACTTCCTATATGAATCAAGTTTCCTCCAGCTGAAAATAACAGGTATCACCTGTAGATTTTAAAGTGTTGCTTTGGACAGCCTCAACCACATTTTGTCTTTCACAAGCCTGGCAATTTTCCCCCGAAAATGATTGATTAATGCTGAATGGAGGAGAAACAGTGTGCAACGCTTTTCAAATCAGGACACGCTTTAAAAGGGACATCGCTAATTACATTGCTGTTTGTATGACCTCTGCTTAAGTGCATGAAAGCCTCCTGCAAATGACAGGTGAAATTGCATTTTCAAGTAACATTTTAAAGGTCCATGTGGGCACTCTGCCTAATAAAGCCATTTGTAAATGACTCCTCCTTTAGACTCCATTAAGAAGTGGAGCGAGGAACATTTCATGATAGGATTCAGAGTCAATAAGCATGTAATCAGGACGTCCAGGGAATGTAGCAGCCAGTGAAGGGGATAATTAATGAGATTGCCTCATGAACTGCTTAATTACTGACTGTTGGCCTCCTCAATTGTCCATCCAAGCACTGCATTTGTTCCCTGGTTGCCATTATGCCCTGATCGACAGAGACGACAATGAGAATCAAGACATCTGAGCATAAATTAACTGGATGTTTACATATGGAAAGCATGCTGAGAATCACTGTGACCACTGATTAGTATGTCGCAGACCAAAGGTCAGAATACAGTGATTAAGCTGTGCAGCGTAAACATGATGTGAAGGTAGGAAATGTATGTGACCTAAAGTGATGACCAATTACATGACGCAGATATTTAGGTGCATATGATAGTGTTTATTGTTTACTTACATCTGGCATCAATAATGATATATACCATATACTTTACAGTGCCTTTTAGATAGGAGTATAAATAAGAAAAAGGTCACATTTAATGGTGAGGTATGAAGTATCATGACTTAAACGAACCAGCATGAATTCATTCATAATATTAATAGTGGGCCTTTATCATTCCTGACTTAATACAGGAACATGTTAATTAATGCAACACCTGAGGGATTTAGTGAGCAGATAAAGGGACAAACACTGAGGAGTCACAACAGTGTCTTCTGTTGAATCCCAGGCATTGATCCATGATGTGTTAATTCTTCGTAACTTCATCATGTCTGTGGCCCTTCAAATAAAACTGCTCTGTCTATAACACTGATCGATAACAGAAGATCAATAGTGGCATTATGTGAAATTATATATATCAACCCTTTCATAGTCATCACTCATCTCTGTGAGCCCTTAAATAAAGTCACTGCATCTGTCTATTTATTTTTATTGTTATTTTATTTTATTTTATTTATTTATTTATTTGACAGGGACAGCGCACAGCGCATAGCTATAAGCTAATCTACATCTGTAGATCCTGGGCAGGAGACAAAGAAATATGAAGGGGAAAAAAAACAGTTACTAAATTTTTATTATTAAGTAACTGTAATAGTAATTTATTATTATTATTATTATTATTATTATTATTATTACTAATAAAACACAATAATTAGGGGTCAATAGTGATAAATAAGCACAATTCATGAGACCTTACCATAAAGTGTTATCGATAAAAAAATACATAAACTGTATAAAAGAGGTGCAGTCCTTTAGCTCATATTATGTTAAATATAATATGTACAGTATATATAATATACACACTACTGTAACAGTACAATACCATGAATTACACTGTAAATTGTAATAAGATGACTTTACTTACAATAAAGCTGAAATAAAAATTGTATTTAGCTTTAAAAATTTTAAATCAATGATCTTAAAATTTTAGCCAATCAGTTTCCTGACTTTTTTTGGTTAAAGTCAACTTATTATAATTTACAGTGTATGTTTAATAAAAATGAAAGAGACTAAAGGATATACAAACATATAACAATATAACAGTACAATAATAACTCCAGTCACCCATATAGTAATTACATAGCTTCATATACACTAAGTAATATATACAATAAGAAAAGACACAGATGAATGTTGTGAAGTGATTGTTATAAATACAACCAGTAAAATACTGGTCTATAGGTCTGTCACTGTCAGCACAGAAATTATAACAGCAAAACACACACACACACACACACATTTGTCTTGTCTTGTTTGACCATTTTCCTAATACCCAGGAAGGATGTAGGACCAGTAATCAGATTTATGAGAGGGGTTAAAGGGGGTTAAAGCACGTGAGAGTCCAGTCCCAGGTTTTAAACAGTGTGTTCGTTTGTGAGTGTGTGTGTGTGTGTGTGTGTGTGTGCGTGCATGCTTGTGTGTGTGTGTGTGTGTGTGTGTGTGTGTGTGCGTGCATGCTTGTGTGTGTGTGTGTGTGTGTGTGTGTGTATTAGGGATGTGGAGGAGGTCCGGGTTTATTCCTGCACCTCTGGGGTCCAGATCTGGGCTTTGTATATCTTGGGCAAAAGAAAAAAAGGAAACATTGTGTGTCCACTCAACAGGGGTGGAATACACCCCCCCCCACACACACACACACCCTCACACCCTCCACCCAATGAGCACCACACATACGCAGCCTGTTAGTGGCTGTGTGAGTCCACTGACCCATTATGACCTGTCCTTTCTGAAGGCAACAAAGGTGGGAGTGAGAGGCATGAGATCACACACATTTAAATCAGCTGGATGAGTGTTCTTATTCAACCATCCCCATTGGGACAAACACTGACAATGTCCTGCTTGTTCACTGCCTCCATGTTAGTCCAAGACAGGCTGACATGGCTGCAGTCGGCCGGTCTGTCCACCTCTCTATAACGGGTACATTTAATATAACACTTTATAAACACCTCTGTATAACGGGTATATTTAATATAACACTTTATAAACACCTCTGTATAACGGGTATATTTAATATAACACTTTATAAACACCTCTCTATAACGGGTATATTTAATATAACACTTTATAAACACCTCTCTATAACGGGTATATTTAATATAAACACCTCTCTATAACGGGTATATTTAATATAAACACCTCTCTATAACGGGTATATTTAATATAAACACCTCTCTATAATGGGTATATTTAATATAAACACCTCTCTATAACGGGTATATTTAATATAAACACCTCTCTATAATGGGTATATTTAATATAAACACCTCTCTATAACAGGTATATTTAATATAAACACCTCTCTATAACGGGTATATTTATTATAAACACCTCTCTATAACAGGTATATTTAATATAAACACCTCTCTATAACGGGTATATTTAATATAAACACCTCTCTATAACGGATATATTTAATATAAACACCTCTCTATAACGGGTATATTTAATATAAAATACTCTCTATAACGGATATATTTAATATAAACACCTCTCTATAACAGGTATATTTAATATAAACACCTCTCTATAACGGATATATTTAATATAAACACCTCTCTATAACGGGTATATTTAATATAACACTTTATAAACACCTCTCTATAACGGATATATTTAATATAAACACCTCTATATAATGGGTATATTTAATATAACACTTTATAAACTACTCTCTATAACGGGTATATTTAATATAAACACCTCTCTATAACGGATATATTTAATATAAACACCTCTCTATAACGGGTATATTTAATATAACACTTTATAAACTACTCTCTATAACGGGTATATTTAATATAAACACCTCTCTATAACAGGTATATTTAATATAAACACCTCTCTATAACGGATATATTTAATATAAACACCTCTCTATAATGGGTATATTTAATATAAACACCTCTCTATAATGGGTATATTTAATATAAACACCTCTCTATAATGGGTATATTTAATATAAACACCTCTCTATAACGGGTATATTTAATATAACACTTTATAAACTACTCTCTATAATGAGTATATTTAATATAAACACCTCTCTATAACGGGTATATTTAATATAACACTTTATAAACTACTCTCTATAACGGGTATATTTAATATAACACTTTATAAACACCTCTCTATAACGGATATATTTCATATAAACACCTCTATATAATGGGTATATTTAATATAACACTTTATAAACTACTCTCTATAACGGGTATATTTAATATAACACTTTATAAACTACTCTCTATAACGGGTATATTTAATATAAACACCTCTCTATAATGGGTATATTTAATATAAACACCTCTCTATAACAGGTATATTTAATATAAACACCTCTCTATAACAGGTATATTTAATATAAAATACTCTCTATAACGGATATATTTAATATAAACACCTCTCTATAACAGGTATATTTAATATAAAATACTCTCTATAACGGATATATTTAATATAAACACCTCTCTATAACAGGTATATTTAATAATACTCTCTAATTTTAAATCGTGAAATATTGGATATAGGTTTACATATATTATTTTGGTCCTATGTATTTTAACATACGTATTAAAAAAATATAAAGGACATTATAAAATGAATAATCATATGAATAGATTGTGTAAAATCTATGAATTGCCACCCCTCACCTTTCACACAATCATATCACACCCTATAAAGAGGACAGAACTGCAACACACCTCTGGTCCTCCTGTGGTGATCCTCTCATCAGCTGTCAAAGACAGGAAAGTCTAACCTCCTCACTATGGCGGCCTCAATGAAAGATTACAGCCACTATAGTAGCTCAGCTGTGTAAAACTCACGGCCATGGGTTGGTGTGATGCAGAATTCTCTCTGACCAATCAGCAATATGCAGTGTTTCACATGTCCTTTTGGTATCTGTTCAGCTTACTTGACACCTCATCAGAGGTGATACCAAAAAAGCAGGTACTGTACCAGATAGTTTTACCTAATGGAAACCCAATAAAGGAGAGTTGAGCTGGTATCATGTAGTGGAAAGGAGGCAGTTGAAATTACTTCTGTCATGCAGTGTAAATGGCTCAGAGGCTGTCCACTAACATCCACCATCCCCATATTTGTCCACTACCACACTCAGGAACATGGCCACAGTGCACCAGTGTGATGGTCACAGCCATCATTAAGGTTCCCACACTCATGGTCCATTACAACCTGACTGCTGGACAGGGTTCACAAAGGGAACTATTCCTGCAAGACAAATGAGCGGCTCATTGTAGAAGAAGACTGAGTGTCAGAGTTACACCTGAGTCGACTGTAGACGAGGACTGAGAACCATAGTTGTGACACCCTTCAGCTGCACAAACAAACATTTAGCCTCAGGAAAAAAATCAAGGAATGCAGAGAATCAGTTGTTAAATATAATAACCAAATATTAATTTATATACAATCACTACAGTTGAAATGGGATATAATACCAAGAAGTACATATAAATATAAATATACACGTTTGATGATCATGTCATGTGACTGCTGAGAGACATATCAATGAAACGAAGAGCAGGTGTGCTTCCTCTGATTGCCTCTGTGGTTGTTGGTGCTCAGTTACAGTCAATACTTGTGAAAAAAACACCCAAAAGAAGGGATAGCGGCATTCCAATGATAGAGATGCAAGACTTTGAGCTCAGTTTCAATTTTTTATTTAGGCTGGCTTACGCGTTTCAGCATAGTGCCTTCATCAGAGCATCATATCAAAATGATGTAACAGCCTCTTTTATAAAACTTTAATCATCCCACCTGTGTAGGAGAGGATACTAGTAATGACACAATACAGAAAAGATGATAAACAAAAAATGGTACATCTCTGAGGAAATGGTACATTCCATGAAAATCACAAACTTACAGAGAATAATCAGATCACTATATCATCTCAGTAGATTTAGTACCTTAAATG
>CM075201.1:2727500-2952500 GCA_037577475.1 Chaunax sp. Z400
TAGTAGTAGTATCAGTAGTAGTAGTAGTATCAGTAGTAGTAGTAGTAGTAGTAGTATCAGTAGTAGTAGTAGTAGTATCAGTAGTAGTAGTAGTAGTAGTATCAGTATCAGTAGTAGTAGTAGTAGTAGTATCAGTAGTAGTAGTAGTAGTAGTAGTATCAGTAGTATCAGTACTAGTAGTAGTATCAGTAGTAGTAGTATCAGTAGTAGTAGTAGTAGTAGTAGTATCAGTAGTAGTAGTAGTAGTAGTATCAGTAGTAGTAGTATCAGTAGTAGTAGTAGTAGTAGTAGTAGTATCAGTAGTAGTAGTAGTAGTAGTAGTAGTATCAGTAGTAGTAGTAGTAGTAGTAGTATCAGTAGTAGTAGTAGTAGTAGTATCAGTAGTAGTAATAGTAGTAGTAGTATCAGTAGTAGTAGTAGTAGTAGTAGTATCAGTAGTAGTATCAGTAGTAGTAGTAGTAGTAGTAGTATCAGTAGTAGTAGTAGTATCAGTAGTAGTAGTAGTATTAGTAGTAGTAGTATCAGTAGTAGTAGTAGTAGTATCAGTAGTAGTAGTAGTAGTAGTATCAGTAGTAGTAGTAGTAGTATCAGTAGTAGTAGTATCAGTAGTAGTAGTAGTAGTATCAGTAGTAGTAGTAGTAGTAGTATCAGTAGTAGTAGTAGTAGTAGTAGTATCAGTAGTAGTAGTAGTATCAGTAGTAGTATCAGTAGTAGTAGTAGTAGTATCAGTAGTAGTAGTATCAGTAGTAGTAGTAGTAGTATCAGTAGTAGTAGTAGTAGTAGTATCAGTAGTAGTAGTAGTAGTAGTAGTATCAGTAGTAGTAGTAGTATCAGTAGTAGTATCAGTAGTAGTAGTAGTATCAGTAGTAGTAGTAGTAGTATCAGTAGTAGTAGTATCAGTAGTAGTAGTAGTAGTAGTATCAGTAATAGTAGTATCAGTAGTAGTATCAGTAGTAGTAGTAGTATCAGTAGTAGTATCAGTAGTAGTAGTAGTATCAGTAGTAGTAGTATCAGTAGTAGTAGTAGTAGTAGAATCAGTAGTAGTAGTAGTAGTAGTAGTATCAGTAGTAGTAGTATCAGTAGTAGTAGTAGTAGTAGTATCAGTAGTAGTAGTAGTATCAGTAGTAGTAGTAGTAGTAGTATCAGTATCAGTAGTAGTAGTAGTAGTAGTAGTAGTATCAGTAGTAGTAGTAGTATCAGTAGTAGTATCAATAGTAGTAGTAGTAGTAGTAGTAGTAGTAGTATCAGTAGTAGTAGTATCAGTAGTAGTAGTAGTAGTAGTAGTATCAGTAGTAGTAGTAGTAGTAGTAGTAGTATCAGTAGTAGTAGTAGTATCAGTAGTAGTAGTAGTAGTAGTAGTATCAGTAGTAGTAGTAGTAGTAGCAGTAGTAGCAGTAGTAGTATCACTAGTAGTAGTAGTAGTAGTATCAGTAGTAGTAGTAGTAGAATCAGTAGTAATAGTAGTAGTAGTATCAGTAGTAGTAGTAGTATCAGTAGTAGTAGTATCAGTAGTAGTATCAGTAGTAGTAGTAGTATCAGTAGTAGTAGTAGTAGTAGTAGTAGTATCAGTAGTAGTAGTAGTATCAGTAGTAGTATCAATAGTAGTAGTAGTAGTAGTAGTAGTAGTATCAGTAGTAGTAGTAGTATCAGTAGTAGTAGTAGTAGTAGTAGTAGTAGTATCAGTAGTAGTAGTAGTATCAGTAGTAGTAGTAGTAGTAGTATCAGTAGTAGTAGTAGTAGTATCAGTAGTAGTAGTATCAGTAGTAGTAGTAGTAGTATCAGTAGTAGTATCAATAGTAGTAGTAGTAGTAGTAGTAGTAGTAGTATCAGTAGTAGTAGTAGTATCAGTAATAGTAGTAGTAGTAGTATTAGTAGTAGTAGTAGTAGTAGTAGTAGTAGTAGTAGTAGTAGTAGTAGTATCAGTAGTAGTAGTAGTAGTAGTATCAGTAGTAGTAGTAGTATCAGTAGTAGTAGTAGTTGTAGTAGTATCAGTAGTAGTAGTAGTATCAGTAGTAGTAGTAGTATCAGTAGTAGTAGTAGTTGTAGTAGTATCAGTAGTAGTAGTAGTATCAGTAGTAGTAGTAGTAGTAGTATCAGTAGTAGTAGTAGTAGTAGTAGTAGTAGTATCAGTAGTAGTAGTAGTATCAGTAGTAGTAGTAGTAGTAGTAGTATCAGTAGTAGTAGTAGTAGTATCAGTAGTAGTATCAGTAGTAGTAGTAGTAGTATCAGTAGTAGTAGTAGTAGTATCAGTAGTAGTAGTAGTAGTATCAGTAGTAGTAGTAGTATCAGTAGTAGTATCAGTAGTAGTAGTAGTAGTATCAGTAGTAGTAGTAGTAGTATCAGTAGTAGTAGTAGTAGTATCAGTAGTAGTAGTAGTATCAGTAGTAGTAGTATCAGTAGTAGTAGTAGTAGTAGTAGTAGTAGCAGTAGTATCAGTAGTAGTAGTAGTAGTATCAGTAGTAGTAGTAGTAGTATCAGTAGTAGTAGTAGTAGTATCAGTAGTAGTAGTAGTATCAGTAGTAGTAGTATCAGTAGTAGTAGTAGTAGTAGTAGTAGTAGCAGTAGTATCAGTAGTAGTAGTAGTATCAGTAGTAGTAGTATCAGTAGTAGTAGTAGTAGTAGTAGTAGTAGTAGTAGCAGTAGTATCAGTAGTAGTAGTAGTATCAGTAGTAGTAGTATCAGTAGTAGTAGTAGTAGTATCAGTAGTAGTAGTAGTATCAGTAGTAGTAGTATCAGTAGTAGTAGTAGTATCAGTAGTAGTAGTAGTATCAGTAGTAGTAGTATCAGTAGTAGTAGTAGTAGTATCAGTAGTAGTAGTAGTATCAGTAGTAGTAGAAATAGTATCACTTAAAGGAAACAATGACATCTTGATTTTTTTGATAGTATAGTAAAATAATCTTTACATGAGAAATACTATAAACTTTTTCCATTTGTGAACCATATCCAACTCATAATGTGTACAAACAACAACAACAACAAAGAATAGAATAATAGAAATAAAATGTGAAGTATTCATTTTACAATCACTAGCACACATATTCTCTTATTGAGTTTTACATCATAATACACATACATAATAAAAATGAAAACATGAATGAATGAGGTGATCAAATGACCTTACTGAAGCCAAAGAGCAGACTTCTTTTTAAAATGAAATGCTGCGTTTTCACCTGTCAGGAACACCTGCTTAGTGGGTCAGAGGGGTGGAAAAGCACAGCCAGTCAGATGCATTTTCAGATTTATCCATGTAAGTGTGAACATTCTACCTTCCTCATGTTTGAGGCAGCCCTCCCAGAGACAGGAAGTGTCAGACTCAGAGGGTGGCTTGCTCCTTGAATGGGAGCGTTTGCTCTTGGAGTCAGAGTCCCTTGCTGCTCGGCTGATCCCTGCTGGAGCAGCAGAACAGGCCTAACCCCCTCTTTTCTCTCCACCCTCCATGTGGATTAAATGGCTTTTGCTTTGCTTCTTTTTCCTTTGCTTGCTGCCAACAGGAGTGGCATTTCATTTCTTCTTCTTCCCAGCAGATGAGGTAGCAGTTTTCAGTTTTTCTTGTTGCACACTTGGAAGGAGAAATTGACCAGTGAGAACTCAATTAGCAACATGTTCCTCTCAGCTGGGGGTCTGAGACGCTGCTTGTGTGCCCGAATCTGAGATCAAAATGGCCTGGTGAGGTGACAGCAAGCAAGAGAAAAGGGCAGTGTGTGTGTGTGTGTGTGTGTGTGTGTGTGTGTGTGTGTGTGTGTGTGTGTGTGTGTGTGTGTGTGTGTGTGTGTGTGTGTGTGTGTGTGTGTGTGTGTGATGGGGGATGGGGTAGGCGGCATCCGCCCCATACAGATTTGCTTAATTGGGTTTGACTCCCACAATTACAGGGCAATAATGGCCTTTTCAACCCGGCCATGTTGAAGTAAAAGGCAGTTGCTTGGCGCAGCCGCATGCTGTCAGATGGTTTGTAGCAGAGAGCGAGGGACAGAGAGAGGGAGAGAGAGATGAGAGGAATTGGCAGTGGACTTTAGTTAAGCAGTGGTTATTGAGTCTTTGATAGGACTCCAGGAGGCCAGGGCAGCAACAATGACTGAATTAATGGCCAAGGCACGATGAGAATGTCAGCCCAGCAGGGGGCTTCTTTGGCCTTTGAGCTGCCTTCTGATGCCTCTGTGATTCTGCTCTCCACAGCACTGTGAAAAGGCTTGACCTGTTAGTCGCTGGATCTGATCCTGAATGCAATTTTTTTATTACTTTGTGTTCATCATAGTGAAATATCCTGGAGTGAGCAACGCAATGAGGCCATGATCAAGTGGATGTAATTTAATGCACACTCATACAGTCAGATAACATGTTCAAAATACAGTGAAATACATGCAACCACATATGAATGATGTCAGTAGAGATGGTATGCTGACATACATTAAACCTTTATCTTCATATAAGGTGACTACAACCTGCTGTAAAGAGTCCTAAGAAGCAGGATCCTATTGAAAATAAATGCCCCTTTAAGCCTGTTCATGGTGGGACTGTTGCAACTTTATGGTCCTTTGTTCTGTTCAAAAGTTCCACAGGTGTAATGTTCCCCTCTGAGCTGGTAGCAGTGGTAGTAACGGCATCGACACATGTATGAAAGGAGTGATCAGGCTGGAAAAGACAGGAGTGTGATGATTGGATGACGTATTCTGACCCATGGTCAGATAGCAGCTGACTCAGAGAAGAAGAAAATCAACCAAAAATGTCAGATTCAGATTCTGGAGACATCACATGGGCCAGAGCTCCTCTGTCTTTGGAGCAGAGGATGAGACAAAGACTGCTACACAAATACAGAACATCGCAGCAGACACGACACTCCTGTGGTATGCTGAATGTCAGCATGCGACCTAAAACCACACATTACTGTGTAATTGTGCTCAGTATGAATTTAACGGTCTTTGTTGCACTGTTGACTGATCTCTGTGTATAAAGGGCTACATGTGAACAGAGAATGTGAAGAACCATAAATTTACAGCAATGCATGTTGAGATAAAACAAAGTGGAATGAATGAAGACAACATGCTCTCTTCTCTGTTTGACACTATGTTAAAATGTGTGCATCTCTAGACTGGATTTAGGGATGTGCAGGAATAACATTTTAATCCTAAGAATAGGCTACAAATACTCAGCAAACAGTATTACCATGCGAATCAACAATCAACCTTCCCTGGAAGACTATTAGTGCCAAATGACTCCAGTCTATAAACACTGAACGACAACAAAGCAGGTCAGCTGTTTCAGTACATAGAGCCTTCTTATAGGAGGAGTTAGAACAGTCTGGACTTTTCTTATTTCATTGGGTTGAGAATATTATTCCTTCACATTTACATTGACTCAGGTTTAGTTACTTATCTTTTAATCATTCCCTTGATAAGAAAGTAGAATTACAAACACAGACACTGTTGTAAACAGTAAAACAGTATGTTACAATTTGTGCACAAGAAAAAAAAAGATCCACAGGTGTGACACACACACACACACACACACACAAACACACACACACACACACACACACAAACACACATACACACACACACACACACACACACACACACACACACACACACACACACACACACACACACACAAACACACATACACACACACACACACACACACAAACACACATACACACACACACACACACACACACACACGAAAAGTTTCCTGTGTGGGCCAACTTGTATGGACTTAAAAACACCCTGCTGTCAGTCATGATTAGCTGTAACGATGGGCCCATTTTGACACTTCAGAATCAAGTCTTGGCAAATAGCCCTGGGAAGAGGAGACACATGCTACGAGATGGCTTTTCCCTTATATAATTTCAGACTGCAAATTACAAAACAGAGACATAAATAATGGGTAAAGTCAAGTTTGGTGAGGGAGAAAATGGAAAAATTTAGGGCTGTGTGCCACTCTAATGGATATCCTTGTGGCTGGGAGAAAATGGGACTCAATAATATGTCCTTAATGTCTGCCAGCGCTGTTTCAGGGAACGTATCAGAAGAAATGTCCCCTGCCATTTCTGCAAGCAATCACTTAATGGGACGGGCAAATCTCAACAAAATGGATGTACTGATCTATTCCTGGGCTTGACAGATAGAATGAATCTGTCACTCTTGGACGAAAAAAAAAGAAAAAGAGAGAAAAGAAGAGGCTACATCCAAGAAAAGATAAAAACAAACCTTTCACCATTCATTCAGCCACGTAGCAGCCGGCAGTGTTTGTGTGGCTTAAGTGCAAACACTGACCGGAATTTCAATTATTTAATTAGGGAGAGAAAATGAAAAGACTTAAGTGTTGTGATTTCTGCAGTCTTTCATAGATCAATCTAATGTGCGCTCACATTGGAAATCAACCAAGATGGAAGAGGGGCAAGTGAAGTAGCTTCCTCCTAAATCATGCAATTAAAATGGCAAATTAGTTTCTTGATATATTCATTTAAGTGGTTAAGTGGAAATGTTTCTCTCCCCTTCCACGCAGCCGTCTCCTGGGTGGGTGTGGAGAGGCAGCGCCATCCACATGCTCTTATGATTAGAGCTGCCATTCATTTGCTGTGGAAACGCTGAAAGCACTTGCTGCACAAATGAGCCATTTGAAGGCTTGAAAATTCAATTCTGAGAAGTTGATTTAAGCATTTAGGCATAGTGTGGCTGGAACGTAAAGATTTAGAAGCATTTTGCCCTCTAACGTTGACAACTTTCAGAGCCCATTATAGTTTTTTGTGGCCTTGTCAACAGACAGCTGGAAAATATCAGCTTCTTACAGTTTTTCGCTTGTTTCGGTTACTGTTACACCTCTCTTCTTACATGACCTACAGACGGTTTTCCTTTTTTATATGGCTTTTCAATAAGATCAGACATATTAAAAATAGTCAGCAAATACAGTAATGCCATTAAGTAAATAGGGGCCTAAATAAAAACATATACTGTACATGAAAACGAAGGGGTGGCATGGTGGCGCAGTGGCAGGCTGTTGCCTCACAGCTAGAAGGTCCTGGGTTTGAATCCAACCTGAGGACCTGGGACTTTTCTGTGTGGAGTCTCCAGGTTCTCCCCGTGTCTGTGTGGGTTCTCTCCGAGTTCTCTGTCTTCCTCCCACCACCAAAAACATGCAGTAGAAGAAGAAGAAGAAGCTTTATTTGTCACATACAGTTATACATGGTACAATGTAGTGAAATTCTTTGTCTGCATTCGACCTCGCCCTGAGGAGCAGTGGACTGCCTTTACGGCGCCCGGGGAGCAAACTGGGGTTCGGTATCTTTGCTCAAGGATACTTCGACATGTGGACTGGGGGAACTGGGGCTCGAACCACCAACCTTCTGATAAGCGGACAACCGCTCTTACCCCCTAGGCCACAGTCGAGGGGAATTGGTGACTCTAAATTGACTGTAGGTGTGAATGTGAGTCTGAATGGTTGTTTGTCTTTCTATGTGATGAACTGGTGACTTGTCCAGGCTGAACCCCGCCTCCCACCCAAAGTCAGCTGGGATAGGCTCCAGCCTCTCCACGACCCTACACAGGATAAGAGGTTACAGAAAATGAATGAAAAAAAGGAATGAGTGCAAGAGAAGACACACACACACGTTTCAGAAATTGAGAGACAGAAGAAAAGTGTGATCCGTCCACTAATTCTCTCTATCCTCCTTTGTCCGAGGTGACCCAATGTCACTCAGCTCAGCCTCCTCCATATGTGTCAGCTCCAAATTTAAGAAGCACCAGCCAACATTCACCCATTCACAACAACATTCATACAGTGGTGACAGAGGCTACCATGGAAGGAACCACCGGCTCATCAGGAGCGGTAACCATTCACACACCAATGGAGTGGAAAATTTCATTGAAATTTGTTCAAAACATTTTAAGTTATCCCGCTTACACAAACGCACACACACACACACAAATGGAGCTGCTGCGCCCTGGGTCCACCACCTGCAGGGATAGGCTTTGGGGTGGGGTGTGTTGTGTTGTGTGTCCGGTGGCAGGTGAAGGAGAGGACCTGGGTGTGCTGACTCCCGGTATCTCAGACTGGTCCTAGATCCGCCTATAATCCTGTAACTATAAAATCAAGTAGTGCGTTTGTCAACACAACACAGCTCAGTGTGACAGAGGGAGACATGAGCCTGTGTCGATGGTCTTGCTCAGACAGCAGGTGGACCTGAACAGGCCCTTGAGGAGGATTTCAGACATACCTAAGCTTAGTAACTGCCATAACATGCAGGCCCGCCAGCCACACACTCTTTGTAATTACTCTCATCACATTACGTCCCAGAGTGCTGCATGAGCTTCTTACCCACCAATCATACCACATAAATGTAGACTTTCCATAACAAAATTAATCTCTCAAAAGCTGGATGCATTCAGGAAAGCTTGGATTTGCTCTTCTGTCACAGAAGCGTATTGGCCACTTTGATGGTGCATGGGAGGATATCAAATCCCCTCCTGGCTGTCACACTCCAGATGGAAGAAAATAGGCTGTGGTCTATAAAAATGAAGTTAGATGTAAGTACAGCACTCAAATATCAGGGAGAAAAAAAAGCTTTTTCTGGGACATTTTGTTGTTGTCAATTGGTCTGAGCAACTTGCTGTAATGCAGGTAATGGAGCTACTCTTCTCCTTTCATCTTCGAGGATTGTGCCAGTGTACGTGTGTCAAAGCAAAGAGAGGTACAACAGGAGGAAATACAGGCAGATGATGGACAGAATGAAGGAAACATCCAAGTCAGAGCTTACTGAAGGGAACTGTGCTGTGTGCTGTGCTACCACTTCTAAAGGCGGAAATTATACAGATCTGAAGTATTTTAGAAGGACAATTTTATTTTATACTGACCAACAGTGGAAACGCATGATTTTAAAAACCTTGTAATTTCTATTCACTAGCCCTAATCTACTGAAACAAACAAACATGTGATTCACTGAATAGACTTTTTTAAGTACCAACAACCAAAACATATTAAATCATGAATAACCATCATTTAGTCATAACATAGAAATAACAGTCATTGGTGCATTTCAGAGTAAACCATGATGATGGTGAGATTTTTTTCTGCATGATTGAAAAGACCTGGTCAAGGCGATTATTTACTAGGTCTGATGTCACGATTCCTGAAATAACTTACGTGAACAGGCAGTTGGGATGCTATTGTCAGAACTCTACAGACACGCAGCACAGATGTTCCAGATGTTATGGCTGATTGCAAAGTGGACGGAGATCACATTTAGTGACAAGTCCAGATTTAACTTGTACACAGCTGGTGGTCGTTGGCGTTTGTATCGTCGCCACGGAGACCGCTATCCTGCCGCATACATCCAGGAAGTGGATCATTTGGTGGTGGTGTCATGATGTGGGGGGCCACTGCTAATGGATGATGGTCAGAAGTTGTCCACATTCATGGCCATCTGTTACCGAAATATGGTCCTAGGTCCACACGTCATTCCCAGGATACAGCAATCAGGCATCACCTTAATGTATGACAATGCCCTCTATGGGATGTTCAGGATCACCAGGTCTGAGACACAGATCCTGCTCCAGAACACATTCATAACTTGTCAGAATAACACCTTATCCATTCAGGAGGTGTAAAGTAGTGATAAATGCTGGAGGTAGACAAGCACTGTAGTGATTATTGTTGTTCTCTGTCTCACCATCCACACTTTCTGACTTGTAAACACTAAGGCAAAAACCACTAATTTGCACAAAAATTATTTTTCTGTGTGGCTAAAGGGTGAATAAAGATGTGAACCATAATTTGCCTTTGATATTTAATATGTACAGGATGGCATGACATTAAAAAAAAGCGTTTCTACTGAGTAAATGATGATGTTGGTGAGATTTTATAAACCACTAAACACTACATCCTAGTCAGAAGTGATAGTCAACACCAGGGGCCATACTAGGATCAGACCATTAGGGGGCCCAGTCCCTAATGAAAATGTTGCATACATACAGCCCTTTGCTCATTGTACTGGATAACAATTAAACATTTAAACAATTAAACAAACAAACAATCATGTCTCATTAACTCATGTTACTAACTTGACTTCTTCCCTGGAGTCTTTGTGCTTTCTCATCCCACAGGTCACCATGAACTGTGATTGGATCGACTGCTGGGATCATGGTTGACATATTATTGTTGTTGTTGTTGTTGTTATTGTTGCAGTAATTATAAATACTTCTAATCTTTCTATTATTATAGCTGTTATTGTTGCTGCTGTACATGTCTGTGTCTCGTTCCTCTCTGTCTCCAATCAGTTCACTTAGACAAGGAGTAAACAGGTAAGAGAACAATCTGAGACCAAAAACAACGTTAAAACATTCAGTGGCTGCAACAATACAAAGAGTGCATGAGTCCATTTTCTGAATGCTGTAGAGGCATCTACAGGTATATGTCCCGATGGGAAGAAAGAAACCATTACTTTTAAAAAAGGGAGCCATACTCCCTAAAGATTTTATTTTATTTCTATTCATCCTTAGTCATGGGCCAGGAAGGTCCCATTGAGGTCCCATTGAGATACAAGATCTCTTCTCCCAGGGAGTCCTGGTCAGTCTTGGATGAGGAATTGTGTTTTCTTGTGTATAATGGTTTCCAATTTGTTTTTAAGTTGGGTTAATTCTTTTTGTATTTGTTCACTGGTGTTATTAGTATATTGGCATGTTAGATGTTTGATTCTTGTTTCTAAGTTGGTTTCGAGCTCTTTTGCTGTTTTTTCTTGTGTGATGAATATGATATTATTCTTCCTCTTATTACTGATTATCCTGTTTCCCATAACAGTGTTGGTGAAATTTCTGGAGAGTCATTTGTGTCCACAAAGGATGCCCACTCTCTTTGGATTAATGAAGTGAAATCTGGATCGTCTAGGAGTGAGGTATTGAAACGCCATCTAGTGGGGGACTTGATGTGTGCTTGAATTATTATCGATAGGGAAATGGGACCATGATCACTGATCATAATTGGATGAATTAGGTTTTCCTTTATGTGTTGGTTGATTCTGTTGCTTACAAGAAAGAAATCAATTCTGGAGAAAGATTGGTGGAGGGAGGAAAAATATGAATATTCTCTGGATGATGGGTTTCTCATTCTCCAACTATCGCCAAGTCCAAAGTTCATGTATTGTTGGATTATTTCAGTAAAAGACCAGTTTCTTGAGTTCCCAGATGTACTGGAGCGGTCAGTTGTGGGATTAATGACAGTATTGAAATCTCCAGCTGTTATGATATTTGTTGAGTTGTCTGGTAAGTAGAAGAGATTATGGAAAAAGGATGGGTCGTCATTATTGGGGCCATAAATGTTAGCAAATGTAAATGTTGTCTGGTTAATGGATGAATTAATAATGATGAATCTTCCTTGTGGATCAATGATAGACGAGTTATGGATACACGGAAGGTTTTTATTGACTAAGATTGAGACTCTTCGTTTAATTCAATTCAATTCAATTTATTTGTATAGCGCCAAATCACAACAAAAGTAATATCAAGGCACTTTCCAAAAAGAGCGGGTCTAGACAGACTCTTCATTCTAGAGAGACCCAACAATCCACCATGAGCAAGCACTTGGCGACAGTGGCGATGAAAAACTGCCTTTTTTAAAAGGCAGAAACGTCGAGCAGATCCGAGACTCAAGGTAAGCGGCCCTCTGCTTTGACCAGTTGGGTTGAGAGAGATAGAGAGAGAGAACGGTTGGAAGAGAGAGAGAGAGAGAGGCATTGGGAGAGGGAGAGAGGGAGAGGGGGAAAGGGAGGGGGAGGGAGGGAGTGGGGGACAGGGACACAGACATGTTCAACCACAATAATAATAACAGCTATTATAATAGAGAGATTATAGTTTGTAGTATTTATAATAACTACTACAATAACAACACTGATAATAATGATAATATTGATACTGATGTTGATAGTAATAGTAAGAGTAATAATAATAATAATAATTAAAGCTGCAAGCAGCGTTGAATGGGCCCTCGCCTCGCACACCGACGCCTGTCAGGGCGTGTGCCCGTTGGGCCTTGCGCCATCGTCGGCCTCACGACTGCACACCTGAATAAATGCAAGGCTCTGTATTTGCATGCATTTTGGACACCGACGGACGGATTGTGATGCACCTTATTTTGTCCACTATGTGGCGCTAGACACCGACTAATAATTTTGACTCATTTTTGATTATCTCATATGAAGGCCACACCATGAAAATGTAATCAAAATCAAACAAAAATTGTCACGTGAGACATTTTCGCATTTGCCCGCAGGTGGTGCTATGACTGTTACTCAATATTGTTGAGTAGATGTCTTCAGGGTAGATCTTTAAACATGTTGTCGCGGGGTTCTCCTTCAAAACTCCTCCAAAGAGGCAAAAACGATGGCGTAGTCACAAGAATATCTTTGGTGCCGTTTATTTACAAGTGCAAAACAAAAATAAATGTCCAGACAATTTGACCTAGCAATTTCAGAAAAGTATTTACAAAAACAAAAGACTGAGTTCCTCAGTTACTCAAATTGTTCACAATATAACCCGACAATTTCAAACACTTGATACGCTGTTACCTGCTCTGTCTCCAACCACACACTCCCCTCCGGGCCTGAGGCAGCCTCCTTTATACGTGGCTAGCCCCGCCCAGGAGTCCAGAGTATGATAAAATTTACCCTTTTACCTTATTTTCCCTGCTACACACTTCCTTCCAAGCAAATGTACATCTTGTAAATTTAAGAAAATAGCCCCCACTTCAAGCGTTTATACACATCACCAACACATGTGATTAAGTAACAGAATTAATTATAATCAAGAAAAAGATTCAATCGTGGCGTCACGTGATGTGACGTCAATGCGGGATATCCCGTTTTAAAGGCGCCAAACATTTGGGCACGGTTTGGCCAACATAACCACGATGCCCTGGTGAGTATGTGATATGTACGGTGTGTAATTGTACATGCGTGTATGTATGTATGCTTCTTTTAAACTGTACAACCGAGTGTGCACCCTCAGCTGCGCAACAGAGGGAGAGGGGGAAAAACTGATTTGGTCCGATTTTTGACACGGGGGGGAAACGTGGAAATGTTTGGTGTGTGTGTGTGGCTGTGTGCTGCCCGCTATTAGCGTCAGACCCGCTCCTTCACACATGTCTACCAAATTACATACATGTAGGTTAAACACAGACTTGGGGATGCTTATTTGAAGTTTTACAGGGGGTGCTGTGGAGCCAATTTGGCACAACTGATCCTGTAAACCATATCAGATTGTAAGTGGTACGACCTTTGACGAGTGTGTCAATTTTGGTGAGCATCTGAGCTTCCCTGGCCTCTCGACACCAAGTTCCTGTTTGATGGCGAACATCAGGCGTTGCGATGCCGTCATGTGACCCAAACTCACAATATTTTCAACAATGCTTCATCAAGGCCTTATGGTTTTACTGACTAAATTTGAGATCATTGTGGTGAACGGTCTAATAGTGGCAAGTCAAATTCTGAAGTATATGACTTTCATGTTGCCACTAGGTTGCGCTATGACTATTGTCAAATTTATCTATATAGATGTGTTCAGGGCAGGACTCTTATCAAACGTGTGAAGTTTGGGGCAGATTGGACGATGGACAGCAGACTTATAACAACTTCCTGCTTCACGGCGAAACATCAACATTCGCCACACAGCCACACCTACAGCTTTGCACTAAAACGCACAAGCTTCAGAATCCTGCATTACCAACTTGTTATAGCTGTTCTCACTGAATTTGAAGGCAATATGCTCAACGGCCTAGTAGTAGTGTATTAAAACGTAAAACATGTCATTTCGTGTTGCCAGTAGGTGGCGCTATGACTATAGCTAAATTTGGTCACGTGGATGTCTTTAGGGCAGGACTCTTAACCAGCATAGGAAGTTTGGTACAGATTGGACCTTAGACAATGGAGTTATGACAACTTTCTGTTTCATGGCGACACGTAAAAATTTGATGAAATTTGAGGCTTGGCCACGACCACACCGTCCAACGAAAACTGAGGCTTTTGATAACTTTTCATCCTCATGGGGTTTAGGTAGTACTGACCAAATGTAAAGTTGATCGGGTAAAGTGTCGAGGAGGAGTTTGTTCAAATACATAGTGTGTGATTTTCAAAAAATGGCAAAAAATGGCCACAAAAATCAAAATGGCCAACTTCCTGTTTGTTTGACGGTATTGCTCCAAGAGAATTTTTTGCCGGGCTCGTTCAGTTACATAAGTGTACTGAGTTTCGTACCTGTACGTTATACTGGAGGCACGCCCAATTCCAATCACCATAACAAACCTAAATTTCACACCCAACTAATCTTTCTGCCAACTTTCATGAGTTTTTGAGCACGGCAAAAAGGCAATTCATTTCAGAGGAAAATAATAATAATAATTCCTTGCAGAACAATAGGGTCCTCACACGCTTAGTGCTTGGGCCCTAATAATAATGGTAATGATGATGATCATGATCATGATGATGATGTCAGAGGGTATCAACCATGGTCCCAGCAGGAGATTGGTCCACGGTGACCTGCGGGATGAGAAAGCACAAGTCTGCCTCCTGACCCAGACTGGAATATGGTTCCACAGGAGAGGAGCCTGATAACTGAAGGCTCTGGTTCCCGTTCTATTTTTGGAGACTCTAGGGATCACAACTAACCCTGTGTAGCGTAAATATGTTATGTCATGCACTCGTAATTTTGGGGCACCACCTTCAAATGAAGGAAATAATTAAATCTTTAATCAGTCTAATTCTCTGTAAAGGTAGGGAGTTCTACCAACACATTGGTTCGTACCTCTGAAGAAAGAAATATATGTCGACGACAACGTAATAATGATTGGAAGTTATTACTAATCATCATTAACAAAGATTAAATGGACAGAAGAAAACACATTCACAATCTATGGTTAAGTGAGATGAATATCTAAAAGACTTTAAGATCAATATGAGCTGACTGGTGGGAAAAGAGACGTATGGATGAACAAAACCGAACGACTATTGAATGTAATAACCTGCTTATCCTAATTTTAGGGTTAAAATTTAATAACGCTATCTGACACCAACTCTATTAAAACCACACTGTATTTATACAAGCCTGCTGTGAATGCGCTGGTTTGGGCTCTCAGCAATGGATCCTCTGGGCCGTTGTGATTTCTCCAGGGGCTCAGCGTCCGACGCAGCGGGGCTCACTGAACACTGTGGTGAAGGGAGATTCTCAGCAGGTCGTTAGGACAGGAGGTCCTGGAAATCCTCAAATAAACTATTTTTATGTAGGAAATCACACAACTGTTTAGCAACGGCTTTCTCTAGAATTTTAGAAGAAAGGAAGATTAGATATAGGTCTGTAGTTAGCTAGGACCTCTGGATGAAGAGTAGGCTTTTAATTAGGTAGGAGGTTTAATTACAGCCAGTTTAAAGGACTGTGGTACATAACCTGTTAGTAACGACAGATTGATCATATCTAATAGAGAAGTGCTGACTAAAGGTAAAACATCTTTAACCAGCTTAGTTGGGATGTGGTCTAGGAGGCAGGTTGTTGATTTAGATGAAGAAATAGTAGAAGTTAGTTGTTGAAGGTCAATGAGAGAGAAGCAGTCCAGATATACATCAGGTCTTACAGCTGTGTCTAAACTTCCTGTGTTTGAAGGGAAACTGATATTTGAAGGCAGGAGGTGATGAATTTAGTCAGTAATAAGTAGAATTTTATCATTAAAGAAGCTCATGAAGTCATTACTGCTGAGGCTTATAGGAATACTGGGCTCAATAGACATGTGACTCTCTGTCAGCCTGGCTACAGTACTGAACACAAACCTGGGGTTGTTCTTATTCTCCTCTATTAGTGCTGAGTAATAGGCTGCTCTGGCATTGCGTAGGGCCTTCCTATAGCTTTTAAGGCTGTCTATTCAGGCTAATGGAGACTCTTCCAGTTTAGTACGACACCATTTTCTCTCTAGTTTTTGTGTTATTTTCTTTCGATTGTGGGTTTGAGGGTCATACCATGGAGCTAATCTCCTATGTTTGAGACTCTTCTTTTTCAGAGGGGCAATGGAGTCCAGAGTTGCTCTTAGTGAACCTGCAGCTCTATCGACGAGATGATCAATATGGGAGGGACTGAAATTGGTGAAGGAGTCCTCTGTTATAGTCCGACATGGTAATGAATTTAGTACTGATGGAATCACTGTCTAGAGTGGATGAATATATTTTTTATGAAATTGCTTAAATCTAAAATTTTGTTGCTATGAGTTAGTGAGGTGGGTTTCTTGTATAAAACATGTATCAGCGTTTAATTTTATGAGGTGATTGATGATTTTGATCCTCTTCGACTGTGTGCAGAAGCCACGTACATACCATGTTATGATATTGAGTAAATGTATGGTTGTTTTAAGGGTTTATCTTGTACCGTATGAAACAGAAGAGAGGAGTAGGTGGTGAGAGAGAAAGGATGGGTGGTCGTTAACTGCCTTACACTGCCTGTACATACGCCATAGACAACAAGATACAAACATATAACTAGACATAAAAGTGAGTTGTGAAGAGTGAGTGGCAGATACAAAAAGCATAAACAACAACAAAAACACAAAAACAGCAAAAACAGATGATGATGGACAGGGAGTATATCCTACTTTATGTCAACAGAGTGTCCATAAAGAGGGTGTGATGAGAGGTATGAGGCTTAGAGTCCAATAGACAGGATTATTTCATTTGGATATTAGAGTCTATTTCACTTCAGAAAAGCCATGGTGTGAAATTAGGATTCGGAATAATTGTCCATCGATATACAGTTTGTCCACAACGAGTGAAGCACATTTGTTGTTCTGCCTGTTCTCCTTCAGGATGGGATACAGTACTTTCCTGCGCTCGTTTATTTCTCGTGGCTATTGATCGTTAAGTCCGATTGATTTGCCTTTGAGTTCTGTTACTTGCTTTTACCAATTCCTTTTGCTTGAAGTGTTCAAATTTTGCTACGATGGGTCAGAGTCCTTTGGTTGATGGTTTGCTGAGGCGGTGAACTTGGTGGAATGTGATGGTTTTGACGGTGTCGGGTGGTAATTTCAGGTGAGTTGTAATGAAGTGTTTGATGTGTATCTCCGAGTTGTCGGGTGTGTGTTCGGGGATGCCTGAAAAGATGAGGTTGTCGCGCATCGAGCGGGATTGTATTTCCATAATAGTCTCTTTCATTAATTTATTTTCCCTGGTGATGACGTGCGTTTGTTCGTTCAGTGACATGACGGTGGTTTGTAGGTCCTGATTTGACTCCTGCAGTGTTACGATGTTGTGGTGGGCGAACTCCAGGCTATTGCGGCTGTCTTTAATTTCTTTGTGTAATGAAACTAAAAGGTCCAGTTTTTTGTTAGTGCTTGCTAGTAAACTAATCTCGATTTTGGTGGTCTGTAGATCATCAGTGTCCATTGAGGAGTCTATCTTTTTGCATTTGTTGGGGTTGGCTGAATCCGGATCCATGTCGATATGCAGGTGGTAGTGGTAGTCGATGAAAGCCTTGAGATCCGTTAGGTCCTTCACTGTAAAATTGCTCCGTTCCGGAATGGTCGTGGCAGAAGGATTGTCAATGTGTTGGGTTCGAAATGCCTTTTTAATTCCTGAAAGTGTATTTTGTAGTTTCAGGTGCCTGCTATGTTTTTCTCAGCACCATGTTGAATCTCTTCTCCGGTGTCTGACTCTCGCAATACTCGCACTAACTCCATCCGCCTGGTCGGTCTTGATCAGAATGCCAAAGGGCCCAAGGAAAGAAAAAAATGGAAAGTTTTTGATTCAATAATAAACCTTCAATGTATTGTATATTAAAGGTATACTCCCACTCAGTATTTTCTTTTTCATGGTGTTTGAAGAATTTTTAAAGGAACTACGATATTTTTATTCAGTAGGATGAATGCTATTCTACAGCCTGATATAACTGTCATATTTTTAGCACAGTGGAATACAGAGAACAGTTCCGATTTTAAGCCCCTGAGGGGCGAATATTCCGAAGTGAACAAAGGGCCATTTTCAAATTCGGTGATGTCACGCATGACATACGTCTTCCCAAAGGGCTTTCCCAGATTTCTAGGCCACAAAAGGCCCCACGTGCATGCACGGAAGTTTCAAATCTGCAATCAAATGGAGAACATGGAACCCAGGTTTAAAAAGTCATTTTATTTATTTATGATTATTTTTTTAACCATCCGATCCCAGATCGCTATATAGATATCCGGGTCAGGACAGGGTCACTTCCTCTTTTTGCACTCTGGCTGGTTGGCGGTGTTTGTGCATAAAATAACAGTGCGAGTGTTACAGGTCTCAAACATAAGACCATGCAAACAGTGCTTATAAATGTAAGGAATAAGCAGGACAGGACAACGTTAGGCTGTTGCTGCGTTGGCTCCTCGTACCAATCTGACACGGAAAGCAACAGGAGCACACAGCGGAGTTCCGGCCAGTAGTCCAATGTCCCGCTGCCCCTTCTTGACCCTTTTCGGTATTACATCAAAACTAAGTCCTTAAAGACTGATTTAAAGTTATCTCAAACACTGGACAGATCCACATACAGATCAGAAAATATATGTTCATAATCGGAATTTGTGTTATATCTGTATTAAAATAATTAACATATAAATGTGACCACATCTTTTGTGTGCGTCACACGAGGAAAAAGCGTTGAGTATCTGAACAAAAAAAAATGGAGCGCAAAACTGGTAAATACTGGAGAGCAGAAGGATCGATGGGAGCTACTGAAATTAAAATCTGGACACTCACAGCTGGCTTGCACACGCGCATTAGCGACGGGAAGCTGCAGGGAAATGGCGGCCAGGTAGGAAATCAAAAATAAATCTACCCACGTTGTGCATTGAGACTTGACCAAATGATAAAATGATATTTATTAACTGATATACATTTTGGGGGGAATGCATTTTGTACACCTAGGCTGTTAGTTGAGTGGGAATATACCTTTAATTTTACCAAAAAAATATTAATCATAAAAATCATACAAAAACACATTTTTGCTAAATATTGTAGTTTAACCAACAGTATTGAACTGATGTGTGGAATGATTTTGGTGAAACTGCATATCAGTAAAGGTCTTACGTTTACTATCTAATTTCAGTTTTACACTTTGTAAACAGTCCCTGCACACTCATCTGACAACTGGCTGCATATAAAGACCAGTGTTATTCATCCACTCACAGGAGGGCTTGTTTAATGAAAATGAGATTGTAGCTCGTTGTCTAACTTACCGCTACATGAAAGAGATGTTTATGTTTTGAAAACACTTTATTCATGAGTTTTTGATCCAGGACGACCAACTTTCACACACACATTCATACTGTGGTGGCAGAGGCTACTACCAACCAGCTCATTCACACAATCACACACTGATGGAACAGCCATTGGTCTCAGTATCTTGTTCAAGGACACATTGACGGACTGCAGGGGCCGGGGATTGAACCGCCCAGTTGACCACACTATCTGTCCTACAGGTTGACTCAAAACCAAATCCATTCATTTGCTTTGTCTTCTGCCTCAATGACCAATCTGACATTCTTAAGACATTCAACTATTTGGATTGGCTAATGTTTCAATGTACTTCTCTTTTTAAACATGCACCACAAAATTCACTGACCTTTTTCTTTCCTCCTCCTCTCACTGGCGTGGCAGACTACCAACGTTAAAAGATGCATGCCACCACAGTACCATCTACTAAACCAGGGTGTAACTGTTAAGGGTATTAACCAGTCTCTTTTCTTGGACCCAAAGTGCAGAACTCAAACACAAAGAGGCAGGGTGAAAATGAACAAAAACTCTTTAATGCCCAAAAAGGTTAACAAATGACTAGTGCTGAAGCAGGGCAGACAGCTGGGCAGAGCGTAGCAGAGGCAAATCAGGTTCCTCCAACAGACCAGACAGGTGTTACCAGAGCACAGCAGAGGGAGCAGAATGGTGAACCTGAGCCATGAAGCAATGTGAGCCACAATCCAAAAACAGGTTGCAAATCACAAAAATGCCTGAATAGCAGTCATAAACTCGATTACCACAAATATAAACAGATGACCTGACGAAGAATGGAGTGTAGCACCGGGGTTTAAGTACAGCAGTCTTCAGGTGTGGTGATGAGTCGGATTGGAGTCAGGTGAGCAGAAGTCATGGTAGGCAGGATCAGGTGAGGAGAGAGTGACAGGTAGCCACGCCCTGGTAACAGATACAGACTGGGAGAGACAGACAACACACACAGGGGAGGAGGAACACATAGACACAAGAGGGAGAGGGAGGTGTACCACCAGATCCTAACAGTAACATCTTTATTTTTATAAAGAATACTGGACATTGAATAAAGACATACAATGCAGTTTTGTACACTGTCAGTGAATTTTAAATTCTAGTTTAAATTCTAGTTTCAAGCATTAAGTTACTAAGAAATATGAAAAATTTACAATTTATGGAATCTTAATAGTAGTAATAGTACTTAATAGTTTGAAACATTGAATTGCTTTAACATATTGCATTGCATTCAACATAACCTGATGATTAAAAATACCCTGTCAGACAAAAAACACACATATTGCCTTGATTTAAGATACATGCATAGTGCATGTGATAATATTACTACATGTTTACTGTAAACATTAACACATTTATAACTCATCAAGTGACAAACTGTAGAATATGTTGTAACCGATGTTCTCTGAGTGAAGAGAACTGTCTGTCTGCTTGGTTTCCACAGGGTTTCCATCTCCTGTTGACACATGACATGGATTTTGGAAGACACGCCAGCTATGGTATGCACACACAGGAAATAGAAATGTGACCAAATGAACTCAATACAAATGTATAAAATTCACAGACCCCTAAGCTGGCAGGGTGGTGATCCGCCCACTGCCACTGTAGGCTCAGGCGCAAGACGCTGCCTGGATTTTTGCTGACCCTGCAATATGCCAAGGCTCACAAACATAGGGGTGAAGAGGTTACTCAAGCTAGCTTGTCAGACTCAAGGCTAGCTGACAGTTATAGATTTGCCCTAAAATGAACCGTCCAGCTACTAGTCGTGATAGGGCACCATGGACCCCTACTGCACTCGTAAGACTAGTTCTGCAAAAGAAACCAATGCTGCTATCAATTCGGCAGAGTTTGGTTAAATGTAGATGGAGCTGACCAAGTAGCAGCTGCACAGAGGTCAGCCAGACTCGCAACTCCCCACAGCACCCAGGAGGTGCCCAGGGCCCACAGAACCAGACACATTTCCTTCATCTGGGTCCTGTGTGGGAGGGATGGAAGGAGGCCAAAGGAATAGGAGAGGGGATGCATACAGAGGGCTTTGGGGCCACCGAGTGGTCAAGGTGTCTGCACCAAGGGGAGGAACGTCCCTCTCCAGTGACATCACAGAGCAGTGCAGGCAAAAGAGTCTACGACCACTGTCTTGAAGCTGAGCCAGATCTGTGCAACAACCACCAGGAAGAGTCTCCAGTCTCTCAGGCTTGGACCTCCTTTGGAACAGCTGTCTGTTGATGACACTGTGCTGTCTGTCCTCAGCAGCATGTTGCAACTTTGTCGGTGTAGGGATTCACCTGAAGCAAGTTGAGCAGTTTTGCTGCTTCAGTGGGTCCTAGTCCCTTTGTCCTAGCCAGGCTGAGGAAGCATCTCAACTTGCTGCCTGTAAAGGAGGGCAAATGGGACTTTGTCAAAGGGCAAATGGGACAGTCAAAAGCTGTCGCTAAACCTGCAATGAGGGGTGTTCGAGTGAAATAAATCGGGGACATGGTCAAAATCCACCATGGGCCCACACCCTGAGCCATCCAGGCCATGAGATGGGCTGCGGCGTTACAGGGGATAGTTGGGTATTGTCAGCCATGACCACCACCACACCGACCTCCATGCCTCCATGCCATCACACTTAGAGGCCTTAGCCCAGGGTTGCCAGTCCTAAAGACAGTGTCATCAGACAGGCTCAGTCCTCCTGCCACAGTCTGCTGAGATAATCACAAATGGCGCCTCAATAGCCCCGATGCCCTGCTGAAGGAAAGTTACCTCAGCTCACTCTTCTCATATAATGTAAGGGTGACATTTATCACTCCTATAATATTCTCAGTGTAAGTGTTATTTAGTGATTTGTGGTCTACAGTTTGCTTTTCATGACCTCACCTCACACAGAAACAACCGACGCAAATGTGATTTTTTTTTGTGTGTGTGTATGACAGAATCACACATGGGCATATTGCCTGGATGGACTGAGCAATACGTACAGTCTGCGCTGTGCCCGATCTCGCCTACTCAGCACAGCTCACTGCTTTCCCCGTAGCACCGGTTCCCACAGTGAGGCTGCAGCCCAGTGTGTCAGTGTGCATCACATAATACAATGGTGGAGTGATGAGAGCTCACTTGAAGCTCACAGAAAAGAGGAGCGAGACAGCAGCTCTCCTCTGCACGTGACAATGGATCTAAAGCTGTCCATCTCGCAAGTTTTTATTTGCTTTTCTTTCTTTGTCTTTTCTTATCGCTGTATTCTGACTGCTGGTGGAGATGTGAAAATCAGAGACTTGATGCACACTATCCCTTACATAGACTGTGTTTGCGAGCCTTAGAAAATAATCATTATCTGTCTGCTGGGGACGGAAACCCATACATATGCATGTATGCATATGTAGGTGGAGAAATAGCCTCGATACGATGGAGAATTTACTGATGATATTAAACTTTTTTAAAGAGTATTCCAATGTTTTGATTTATAATTGGACAAATGTCAGAAACAGAGCTGCCCAATACTCTGAGATAATGTCTGACTTGCCCTCCACTAAAGCCATTTCAGTCCTCAACATTCAATCAAACCATGCAGTCATCAGTATTACTTCAGCTTGCCAAGCAAGCAATTTATGTTTTTTCAGCAGATTCCCCAACCACAAAACTGGTGGCTGCTGATTGGCTGGTGTTCGGCCTGACAAATTGTCTAAGCGTTGCGTTTGTTGTAGCCCCAGTTTCCCCCATTCGACCTGTCAGAAAGTTAGTGCTGTTTGGCTGCTGGAAATCTGCCTGTCTTGTCATCATAGGATCTTGTTTTATTTTGTCAGGTCACCCGGTCTTCATAAACAATGTCATCAAAGCGTTGATTAAGGTAAGGTAATACTAAATTTTGTGTTCATTTGGTTTTTCGCCATTTTAGCTGTTATTATGTTTTTGAGCTTCTCCTGTGTTGAGAAACAGCTACGGCTCTAGGTAGCTGTATCAGAAAATTGACACACCAGTTTTATTCACACCTGCCTTTCTTTCAAAAGGTTTTTATTAAAAACAAAAATGTTAAGTTTCATGGAAGCAAACCTTTTCACTCGAGAGGCAGCCAGGTATGAGTGATGGTGAATGAAAAACATTCAAACTCTCCTGTCCAGGTTTCCTGGCTAAAAAAGAATGAAACATAGAGAAGGAGAAATGTAAGCCTTATTCTAGAATGATTAACATGCACATATTGTAGATCAAGGTTAAAAATGGTAAAGGAAATTCATAATAAATCATCAACGACTTATAAGGTCAGCCTGACCGTTTTTTCTGAATTTTGGATGTGGATGTCTTCAGGATGGGACTCTTATCCAACACACGAAGTTTGGGGATAGATTAGACCATGGACAGTGGAGTTTTAGTAACTTCCTGTTTTATGACCAAATATCAAAAGTTGTACTCACCTAATTGGATTTCATTCGGGCTGAATCTCCATGAGGAGTTCATTAAAACATAACAACTGTAAATGGCAAAAAATGTGCTCTAAATTCAAAATGTCCCACTTCCTGTTGAGTTTACAGCAAAGCACCAAGAGCCTTTTTTGTAGATATATGAACAAATGTCGACCCCACCGTGTAAACCAGGCCAAAATATCTGTGTTTTTCACCGCACCGCTATGCTACCTGTCGCTACTCAACCCGAACCTGGTACCAGTGGCAAGGATGCTAATAGCTAATAGCTTATCCCCTGACACAGCTGCACCCAGCGCAGCACAGGAAGACAGGCTTTGACCCATCATTGCTGTCTGAGAGGAAATACTCCTCCTGGCTCGACAAGACAGATATAGGTAAGGTTTGGTGTACAAGTAAATACAAATGTACAATTAATTACATCATACATCTCGAAGCACTCTGACCACAATTAAAGTCAAGGCTACGGCTCCACCATGGGGCCAGAATGATGAAGAGAACTGATGGAATTTGTTGGCATAAACACAGAACGGTGTTACAGAATAATATATTCTCGACCGGGTTGACACGTCATTTCCAGTTTGCATGGTAAACCCACCTTCGTCATCGGTGAAAACAAAGCAGTTTGTTGCTACCATTTTTATTCATTCATTCATTGTCTTTACATCGTATACGCATCTTTTACATCTTGAATGTGAGTGTGAATGGTTGTTTGTCTTTCAATGTCCTGTGATGAACTGGTGTTCTTTTTGTTACTTACATTAGCTACTCTTCTGTTCATAGTTCATAGGTCCTAGACTGCATGACTGTTAGCGTAGTTTCCACCAAGCACAGGCAGGCCCACATTGGAAATAAGTATGTTATACGTTATGTGTTATCCTCGGTATTCATCTGTATTTGTATGTACTTATATATGAATTTTACCAAATAAATTCAATCAATCAAAGACACAAGCGGCTTTCTTGCTACTGGAAAGCTGAAGTCAGTAAACGAGAAAACACAAATCATGTTAGCATAGCATAAACAAACCATAGCATGCCCAAAGTAAAACACATATATATGTATAAATATATGGGGTGGTTGTGGCTCAGGAGGTAAAGCGGTCGTTCACAGAACAAAAGGTCGGTGGTTCAATCCCTAGCTCCTGCAAGTATCCTTGAGCAAAGATACTGAGCCCCAGTTTGCTCCCCAGGTGCCATAATGTAGTGGCAGCCCACTGCTCCTCAGGGATGGGTCAAATGCAGAGAAAGAATTTCCCCCTGTGGGATGAATACAGTATGTAAAGTAAATAATAAACAAATACCTCATTGGCTGCATGCTACAAAAGAAAAGGGAACAGTTCTCAGATTTCCTTATAATCTTTCACGTCTTATTAAAGTTTGCTGTGATTAACAAACTTTTAACTGGAGCATAAAAAGGTCCATGCTGATTGGTTACTAGTGCCGGTGTGTGTGAATTTTTATAACATTTGTAGGCCAGCTTATACATTACTTTTGAGTATTTCTGGAATGCAGATCTCTGAAAAACGTCAGGAACCTGAATAACATTTATAAAGGCATTTTACACCATCACAGGTTTTTTGCTCCCAGCTGCCAGCCATCGATTTCTGTGGTCTGGGGAACGATTTCTCAATGGAAAAGTAACAAACGATACTTCCCCTGTAGTTTAAAGTTGTGTGAACAACAATACACTGTCATGTATATCATCCTAGTTTTTGGTTTCTCTTATTTTGTAAAGTTCATTTCATGAATTAGTGCCATTGTTTCCTGTTTTATTTTGTAGCCTTATTCCATGTTATGTGCTCTTGCTTTGCATTTCCTGTGTTTTCTTATGATCTGTTTTACCCCTTTGGTTCCTGTCTGTGTTTTAGTCTCTGTGTTTAGTTCCAGTTGCTCCCTTTCTCGTTGCTCATGTTTTCTCTGTCTATTATATAGTTTATTGCTGTATCCTCCTTCTGTCTTCTCCTTTAATATATTTTCCCTCCAGTGTGTGATTGTCTGATCGTCTCCACCTGTTTTTGATTGTCTCCTCCTCCCTGTGTCACCTGTGTGTCATTCCCTGTTATCCTAGTGTATTTAGTCTGTGTGATTCCCTCTGTGAGTTGCCAGTTTGTTGTCAATGTTTGATCCCATGTGTTTCTAGTGTTCCCAGTGTTTTTTCCCTGTGCCCTTCAGTAAGTTTTCTTTCTGTTATATTTTGCCTGTCTTTGGATTTTGTTTTGTTGTGGACTGTTATGTTTCATTTGGACTTTGATTTATTAACCCCTGAACCACACTCTGCCCCTGTGTTGTCTGCATTTTGGGTCCTACTCTTGTGAATCCTGACATACACAGCTTCACAACTCTTAGGCATGGCTGTGTGAGTTTAACAGCAAACAGCTAATAGGTGTATTACCGTTAGGAATGACTGTTTGCTGGGGCATTGTTTTCACCAACATGTCTTGAGAAAGTCTGGAAGTAGGTCAAAGTACCCGTATGATCCTGGTCGAGAATATATATAAATCCATTCCTTTTGACAGTCGTGTCCCCCACCCCATCCCCACCCCTAAAATAAACTTAGGGGAAACACTTTATAAAGATCATAATCCCAGCTATTTCAATTTGGTCCTCACACTGGCTGGGTGGTTGGGTCCTGATCATTAGAATTTTCTACATGGCCCATATGTAGGCCCAACTCACGATCAAATGGATTCAAAAAGTGCTGTGGTTTAGAAGAGACAATTGCTGGAACTTGTCAAAGAGGATGTTCAGAGGGACATTTGATGCAGCGGAAACAGAGCTCTTCAGTGAGCATCCCATTCAGATTTCAGACATAATAAGATATATCTATCATCCTCCACCCAAACACAATCCATGACAGCTCCCAATGAGAAGGAGAGGATGGCTGCAGGATATTGCATCCAGGTGGAACAATGAGCAATAGATGTATCAAGTATCAAAGCATGGCTGGACTCGATAGTGTGTGTGTGTGTGTGTGTGTGTGTGTGTGTGTGTGTGTGTGTGTGTGTGTGTGTGTGTGTGTGTGTGTGTGTGTGTGTGTGTGTGTGTGTGTGTGTGCGCGCGCTGTAACCTCATCTTCAGTGACTGATCTCCTGGAGAACAAAGTGGAGCAGCACACACAGGTGACCCCTCAGCTCAATCCAGTGGAAATAATGTGTTCATTATAACACAATTACGGACACTTAGACCCTCTACCTATAGTGTGTGGGTGAGAGAGAGAGAGAGAGAGAGGAGGGGCCCTGCTACTGAGCTCCGATGATAAGTGACCTTATGTTCCTCTTTTTGTGTGTGTGTGTGTGTCTGTGTGTATGTGTGTTTGCAGGTGCAGGATGTACAGCTTTATGGGTGGAGGATTGTTTTGTGCAGGCGTGGGGAACATCCTCTTGATCGTTTCCACAGCAACCGATTACTGGATGCAGTATCGCCAGTCTAGCAACTACATGCACCAGGGTCTGTGGCGCAACTGTATGCCAGGGAAATGCTTCTCACACAATGACAGCATTGGTAAGTGTAGCCAAGGAAGGTTCAGGCAGGTGAAAATGGAGCTGTTCCAAAAACAGAAACCACTTCATCGGCGGTGGTAGAGCTCCATGATTCCATTTTTTTCAATGTTATAGCTAGGAATAAAAATGATTTGCATTTGTTAATGTTAATTCTGTAGATATGGCAAATATAAATGAATATTGTTTTCATCCTTACTTGACAATGGTGGTAAACAGTACCAGAAATGGGCTGTGAATTTTTGTCCACATGAATGCCCTTACTAGAGATATTCTAGTAGTAGAGATAGTCCACTGTCTCTACTAGTAGAGCTAATCCAAAATGAATGTGGATCTATAGAGCAGAAGCCCCAAAATTAAATGTTTATAGGGGAAAAAAATGTTTGTCTGTCAACTTCATTATGTTTTCAATATAATAGATTGATACAATAAATATCGGTTTTGATATTGTTTTGCTGCTTCAATTGTTGTGAAATATCATTATTTAAGTAGTAGCATTGGTAGCACTCTCTGGTAGCACCACATGCCACTTTACAGCATTAATATTTGGTGGAATATCTCTAGTAGATGTTCATAAGATTTCATTTCAAACACCTCTGTAGACTCTGGGAGACTTCGAGGAAGGATGTCATAACTGACCAATCAGCATTCATTGGCAGAATGCTAGCGGTTTGTGGGAAAATCACCTTCCTTGTAAGAAAAACAAAAGAACATTAGTATGTTTTCATTTAATCTCTGCAATATAATCGATGAAATGATTACTACTGAAATAAAATTTGGGCTTTTTTGTCTAAAAGTAGGTGAAAATAATCGTTTTAGCCGTTTAGCTCAATTCACTCCCATTCATTGATGACTCCTTCTAGAGTGCCCTCTGGGTGAATTACAGCCGATTATAGTACAACGGAGTTAATAGAGAGTGACCAGGCTGTACGTAGAAGAACTGTGCCCTTACTCCTTGGGTACTCCCCCTCCTGATGACTCCAGGTATCCATCCTTGAACACCTAATTAACCCCGTAATTTACAAGGCAGCTGAATTTGCAAAAACCATCTGGTGCTTCTGGTAACCACATAGCTAAGCGGTGCAAAAATAAAGTTGTTAAAATTTATTCTTTTTTTAAGTCAAAAGAAATAAAACAGAGGACAAGGAAGAAAGCAAGTACCTAAAGAGGGCTTCTTTCTGAATGCTGCTGCTGCTGTACCTGCACCATACGTAGCTAACTCAAGTGTAAACACAGCACATAGTTGACCTGACTGCTGGACAAGGGACCAAGTTGACTTTGTCTGAAAGACAAATGATTGTCTCATTAGGAAAGATAAAAAAAGATGTATTTATACATGTAGAAAAGTTTCATCTTTGGGAGTAAATTATGGACAAGGCCTGAAACTACTGACTATTGAGTTTGTCAAACACATAGCAGTAAGAACAAATAACCAAGTCTTAGGAAAAAGATCAATGAATGCAATAGAACACTTACAAAATATACATGTACTGTATGTACAGTGTGTGGACATGTATGTTATGGCATGCATACAAAAATACATGTAAATACATGTCACCCAAGGACAAAACACCCAATCACAACTGAAGCAATGTGGTTTATGCAGTTCAATGCAGTGGGAAGTGCAATGATCTGTATATAGGGGAGACAAAGCAGCCACTCCATAGACACATGGCACAACACAGGAGAGCCAGTTCTTCAGGACAGGACTCGGCAGTTCACCCACACCTAAAGGACAAATGACACTTTGAGGACAACAATGTTCACATTCTGGATGGGGAGGACAGATGGTTTGAGAGAGGAGTGAAAGAAGCCATCTATGTCAAATTGGAACGACCATCTCTGAACAGGGGTGGGGGTTTACGCCGTCACCTGTCACCTACATACAATTCAGTTCTGACTTCTCTTCCGCGTCGGTTTCACCATCGTTATGCCCACATAATGGCTCAATATGCATAAGAGAGATGGCTGGTCCCAGCAACCCCAACGACCCACAATAGGACTGGGAAGGACCAGGAAGAAAAGGAAAGGGAACAGGTTACCTAACGACTCTCAAAGTAGTTTACATCTCACAGAGGATAAATATCCTGACCCCGTACCAACAGTTTAGAACTGATGAAGCCTCTCGGATGGGAGGTGAAACATCTTCAAGCTAAGAAAAGAGGTCCAGTTGCTTCTGAATCAACCATCAAGGATTACCATGACCTGGATGACTGAGAATCTACACAAACATGTAAAGATAAGATAAGATAAGACAAGATAAGACAATATAGAACTTGTGGAAATAGTGCCAGAGATTGCTCCACATTACAGTAACAATACAGTAACAGAATTTTTTTTAAATTCAGTATTAAATGTAAATGAAAAATACAAATATAAAGTGTATAAGGAGTAAATGCAAGAACCAGTGCATAATAGAATAACAATAGAAATAAAATAAGTAAGAAAGTAAACTAAAAAATAAACTAAAATGGAAATAAAAAGTAGTATTGACAATGACATTGAAAGTAATATTGGCAGCGATATGTATGAGTATAATAAAAAGTAATATTGCGCCTGAACACAGTGAACACAGTGAACACAGTAATGCACATAATATTAAACGTACTAAAGTACATGATAACACTGTAAAGCAATATTGCACATGATAGTGAACATGATATTGCACATGATAGTGAACATGATATTGCACATGATAGTGAATATAATATTGCACATGATAGTGAACATGATATTGCACATGATAGTGAACATAATATTGCACATGATAGTGACCATAATATTGCACATGATAGTGAACATGATATTGCACATGATAGTGACCATAATATTGCACATGATAGTGAACATAATATTGCACATGATAGTGACCATAATATTGCACATGATAGTGAATGTTATATTGCACATGATAGTAACCATAATATTGCATGATAGTGAACATAATATTGCACGATAGTGAACATAATATTGCACATGATAGTGAACATAATATTGCACATGATAGTGAAAAGAATATTGCATGATAGTGAACAGAATATTGCACATGATAGTGAACAGAATATTGCACATAACATTGGTTTTATTGTTCTGAGTGTCTGATTCCTAAGTTTTCTTTCCTGCAGAAGGGGGAGGAGTTATAGACTTTGATGGCCACTGGTAGAAAAGACTTCCTGTGGTGTTCTGTGGTGATCCTCGGTGGTCTCAGTCTACCACTAAAGATGCTCTGATATGACTCCAGTGTGGCAGGCAGGGGGTGAGAGGCATTGTGCATAATGCTGAGAGTTTCCTCAGCATCCTCCTCTCGGACACCTCCACCAGAGACTCAAGTTCCACTCCCAGGACAGAACCAGCTTTCCTGATAAGCTCGTTGAGACTGTTGGCATCAGCTGCCTTCACACTTCTGCCCCAGCGTAGAAGATGACACTGGCCACCACAGAGTGATAAAACATCTGCAGCATGGTTGGGCAGACATTACATACAATACCAACATATATGTTTTAATATAAATATATCCAAGCCACATCAAGTAATCATGTCATGCAACTGCTGAATTAGAGTAATGGACCCTTTTGGGTCCAATTCAGGCACAGGTGGTAACTATCTCCAATGTTTAGTTTAGTTTAGTCTAGTTTAGTCTTAAGTTTTAGTCTTACGTTTTAGTCTTTAGTTTAGTTTAGTTTAGTTTAGGTTAGGTTAGGTTAGTTTAGTTTAGTATAGTTTAGTCTAGTCTAGTCTAGGCTAGTCTAGTCTAGTTTAGTTTAGTTTAGTCTAGTTTAGTCTAGTCTAGTCTAGTCTAGTTTAATTATTTCAAACATGGGAATAAAAACAGATCAATAACGAGAACAAAAAAACAACAAAACAGAATAACAATGTTGGAAAAGGACGATGAATATATTTATAAATTCCTACCTTTCTCAACACTCCTCTATTAAATCATAAAGGATTTATAAACAATTATTCAAAATTTATTTCCAACCCAAATAGGAGTATTGTTTCGACATCTGTTTGAAATGATTTATGTTTGTCATTTGTAATAATAATAATGTGATATTGCCTGCTGCTCCTCAGATGCTTTCTGTGAAGCATATTTCAGAGTGTCAGCAGCCTTTTATGAGCAAATGATGTTCTGTGTTCATTTATCTTGTCACATACTTACCCCATTCATTTAGTAGTTCTGTCCTGGTCCACAGTGTAATCCCAAAGATGTAATGTCTTTGCATATCTAGCATTCAGTCTTTTTATATTTCACATTCAGCCAATCATGTATCTGGCAGAAACATTCAACTTGGTCTCCAGCCGACAGTTACCCTGCGCCATAGTGCAAAGTGTTGCTCTGTGCCTTGGTCGTTGGCAGACACTTGGTTGGTGTTGCAACTGGTGCCAACAGCATCTGAGTCATTTACACTGCTGCAGCTAACTGCAAACAGTGCAGGTACATCAGTAGCATAGCATTCAGAGTGAACCCTTAGTGGTGGCTAAAGTTTCTCTCTGATCTGCTGTTTCGTTCTTAGCACTTTTTCTCACCGTTAAGCCAACTGTGTTTGTCTTTACACGGAAGCACAGAAATGCAATAATTTGGTAACCTCGTGTGCCAGATGATTCTCACATGATCTTACGAATCCAGAGCACAAAATGAGGAGATAATACTCAGTACCCGTGAGTAGAAGGCACTGATAATATCTCTCTTATTGCTTTCCTTCTTTACTGGATTTCACTCTAACATTACAGAACTGTGACTGTCACAAACACAGATGACAACATAACCTCCTCGGTGGAGGTAAAATCTACAATCAGGGGTGCACATAACATTTTTGGTCTGGTTCTCAGAGGAGCACCTGAGGATGTGTCTTGGTGCTCACCTTTTACACTGCATAATGTTATGACCTGCCTCAGATGGCCACAACAACAAGGAGACACACCATGTAGGAGCAGTTAACAAAATACTTTATTCAATCAAATTAAACCAAATTAAGTGTCAATTAAAACAACTATTTACATATGTAAATGAGCAATCAGTAAGGTCAGTAATGCAAGGTGTGCATGAGTGAATAATGTATGTGTGAGGGTGTTGTAAGGTGCAAAATACAATTTAACTCTAACAAACATGGACAAACCAGGATATCGGGTTCCTGTGGGAAGAGCAGAGCTTGAGTGATTAGTCTGCTGCCAGGCCTTAAGTAACCTGGGAACTACTGGGTGCCACAGGTGTTCCAGGTCACCTAATCAACTACTGCAGAGAGGGACAAATTAGTAAAATATCACCCCCAGGAGGACCTCCCCCTTTAAGACAGGGTCCCAACGGGATCACGGCAACACTAATACCCACAAAGTATAAACATCAAATAAACAAAACTTCACTGTGTCTATAACATTTAAATCTATAACAAGTCAGTACAGTAAGACAGTGACTACAAAGGCCCCTACTGGACTGAAATACAGACTGCAAACTGTAATTTCACTCTACTGGGGCACGAGATCCGCATCCGCCATAACATTGTCCTTATGTCTAATATCAAGACTATAGGACTGAAGGAAAAGAGCCCATCTCATTAATCTACGGTCTGGAGTACTCAGAAAACAGAGAAATGTTAGGGGTTGTGGTCTTTGTAAACCACCACGGGGCCACCACCAGAACCAACATACACCACAAAATGTTGAAAAACCCAGACCAGGGCCAATGCTTCTTTCACAATAACTGAAAAGTTAAGTTGGTAAGAGTTACATTTTTGTGAGAAGTAGCCTCCTTTTCCTGCAACAAAACCGCACCAGCCCCCCTGTGACTGGCGTCCACGTCCAGTTCAAACGGCTGGAACTAAACATGGTGCAGCCAGAACCGGGACAACAGATAGTAAAGATTGGACATTTTCAAATGCTTCCTGACACTGGGCAGACCATACAAACTTAACCTTACCCTTCAATAAATCGGTTAGGGGAGCAACTACTGTGGAAAAGTTTTTTTTTACAGAATGCTCTATAATACCCTGAAAGACCAAGGAAATGCATCAGTTCCTTTTTAGTTACCGGCACATGATACTGCATGATAGCTTGAACCTTCGGCCCCACTGGACGAACATGCCCCTGACCTAGCACAAGTGACAGGAATGTCTGGTGCTTTAACATCACCCTGACTGTCTGAACCTACATCAGGAACATCGGGTTCTGAAAGCGCAGAATGAGACATCAATGTAGTATCAAAATTAATTTTCTGAGCAACACAATCACTTGCCTCAAATGTGTCTCTGTATAATTGGGTTTCAGAAGATTAACATGACACAACTAAGATGACCTCCTCCGATTTGGAGTTGCAATCAAGTAATTTTGATCTGAAACTTCGCCTGAAATGGCAACACCTCAAGTGGCAGGAGAGCCAACACTTAATCCCATGGACTAAACTGTCGGCGTTAACTACGACGGTCATACAGATTTTTCATATGTGGTTGAGCACCCTCTAAATTATTCTGTGCCACTTCTACAGCCATATACAACTGGTGGCAAAAACCATTAACATAGTCCACCAAGTTTTTAGGTGGCTCACTTTCAACCAGAACATCCTGTAAGACAGCTAAAGGGCCACACACTGTATGTCCAAACACCAAATGATTGGGGCTAAATCCAGTACTTTCCTGGATTACTTCTCTGGCCGCCAACATTAACCCATCTTCATAACATATGCACGCAACATTGATTTTAGTATCTGATGGAAACGTTTGAGCGCACTCTTTGCGCATGGTACGCTGACGCACGGTTATGCTTCACGCCCAGCTGCTGCAAAATGTGTTTGAACATATGAGAAGTGAAGTTAGAACTTTAATCACTTTGGATCAAACACGGGATGCAAAAAATGGAGATAAACTGAGTTCATGCTTTAACCACAGATTTAACTGAGATGGAACACAAGGGAAATGCAGCAGGATATCTAGTGATGTAAATATGCACAAACAGACTTGGTAATGGCCCAACACAATCTATGATCAGATGTTCAAATGGTTGGCTTATGGCTGAGGTGCAGGTTTAATAAGTTGACTCGGTTGACACGACTTTACATATTTGGAGACAGGATGCTTTAAATGAGGCCAAAAGAAATAGCACAGGACACAGTAATATAGCACAGGACACTGCCCCACAAAATCACCATTACAGGGCACCCACTTACGCACCAGCAGGCCTCCCTGTACAAAGTAACCATGAGCGACAGCTCTAATCTCATCAGCTGACAAAACCTAGGCCCACAAAGCAGACAGAGATGTATCGGTTTTTTGGCTATTAATCCATTCCTCTCACGGAACAGATGGAGTAAGATCAGGAATACGCATGTCCAGCAGGCATTTTACCATCACTACCAAACGAACGAGGAGGATCAGCAGCAGACACATCACGGGATATGCCCACGTCACAACACAGGCAGGAAAAACTTCAGAAAATCCCAGACCCTTCTCATCTGGCTTCCCTAATATAAAGGGCTTGGAAACCACCACAGGAGACGGCGGCCCATCAGCCCATCAGCCCACACAGCACTGTCAGCCAGGTCATTACCCAAAATCATCATCACCCCATCAAGTGGCAACTCGGGGCGCACCCTGACAGGCACAACACCCTGCACTAGCTCACAATCCAGCTCAATATAATGACATGGCATTGGCACTAAACCCATCTCCATGGCCCGCATCAACACAAAATCCCCCGTTTCTGTCTCGGGTGAACTCGATAATAAATGAGTGTTTGACACCAGTGTCACACAGCAGCTTGATCGGAACACGTTTGTCAGTACCAACAAATGACACAAGAGAATAGAATAAAATTTACAAAAATGGGAGCAGAACCAATGTATTCGGATTTAAATGTAAAAGGTGTTGCACACAAGCTGTAAACAAACACTGGTTGCTTGAAAAACCAACAAAATGGAGAAGTTTTTAACACAGCCGGCAGTTAAAAGAAATGCGGACGAGCCCATGATTATTTGCAACCTGCAGTACAAATAGTAGTGAATGTTGATTAATATATTTTCATAAAATAAATGTGAATTTAAAAATCTACTACTCAGGGAAGTAGGCATACTAGTTTCAATTAGGCCTAATTATTTCAGAGTGGCACAGGACCATTTGCCAATACAAGCACTTTTGTTCAAGTTCAATCCATAATAAAATATAAAATTATGGTTGGATCTTTGTGTCTTGTTATTATTAGTAGAGAAAATGTAATGTTTGTACAACTATATACAATTAATTCTATCAATCTAGGTGGGAACCGGGTTGGGGGGGCTCGAAAATATCTCCAATTACCCAAGGGGGGCCTGACTGAAAAAGTTTGGGAACCACTAGCGTAGACAATCGACGATGCTACCACAGTGTCATAGAATGTTTTTAACAGAGTCCTGCACACTCCGAAGGACCTCAGTCTCCTGAGCATGTGGAGACGACCTTGGCCCTTCTTGTACAGGACATCTGTGTTGTCCGACCAGTCCAGTTTATTGTTGAGGTGAACACCCAGGTATTTGTATGAGTTCACATGTTTGATGTCCAAACCCTGGATGTTCACCGGTGTAAAAATGGAGGTCCTCCTGCGGAGATCGATCACCAGCTCCTTCGTTTTGTTGGTGTTAATCTGGAGGTGATTGATCCCACACCACTCCACAAAGTCTGAGATGGTATTCCTGTACTCCAGATCGTTCTCCTCTGATATGTATCCGACAATGGCTGAATCATCAGAGAACTTCTGGAGATGGTGCACAAGCAAGTGCACTCCTGGAGCCGGCCCTAAACCTGGATAAACGAGGATTGCGTCAGGAAGGGCATCTAGCATAAAACTTGTGCCACATCTAACCATCACCCATTGGAACCCCATACTGGATTGGTCGAGGTCCGGGTTACCAACGACCACCACCGGGACTGTTAGCGGACAGGGTACTAGTAGAAACTATGCTACTGTTGCTCACAGAAGGAGAAGGATAGGGGAAGGCGTGTCAGTAGGCAACAGGAGAGGAGGAAGGGTAGAATTGTGGAGGTGAGAGTAAGAAGTTTGAATGTCGGTACTACGACTGATAAAGGGAGAGAGCTAGCTGACTTGAGGGAGGGGGAAAGGGAAATACTGTCTGTACAAGAGACCAAGTGGAAGGGAAGTAAGACCGACTGTGGTTGGAGGTGGTTTCAAACTGTTTTACCATTGTGTTGATGGGAGGATAAATGGTGTGGGGGTAAACCTGAGGGAAGAGCTCACCAAGAGTGTTTTAGAGGTGAAGAGCGTGTCTGACATGGTGATGAGTTTGAAGTTGGAAATTGATGGGGTAATGATAAATGTTGTCAGTGCATATGCACCACAAGTGGAGTGTGTGATGGAGGACAAAGATGATTTCTGGATTGAGTTAGGTGAGGTGGTTAAGAGTATCCCCAAGGAAGAAAGAATGGTGATTGGTACGGACTTCAATGGGCATGAGATGATGAGGAGGTGATAAATAGATATGGATATGTAGATTTTGCAAAAAGGATGGAAATGGCAGTGTTGAATACATATTTTAAAAAGAGGGAGGAGCACAGGGTGACATATAAGAGTGGAGGAAGGTGCACACAGGTGGACTGTCTTATACAGGAGTTGTACCCTGAAAGAGATTGGGGATCGTAAGGTGGTGGCAGGGGAAGTTGTAGCTAGACAGCATCAGATGGTGGTTTGTAGGATGTCGTTTCAGGTGAAAAAGAGAGAATGAGTCCTGAACAAAGGATCAGATGGTGGAAGTGGAAGGAGGAAGAACATTGTGTGAACATCGGGGAGGAGGTGACAAAGGTGGTGGTGAAGAGGTGCTGGATGACTGAGCAACTTCTGCAGAAACAGTGAGGGAAAGAGATAGGAAGGTACCTGGTGTGACCTTTGGACAGAGGAAGGAAGACAAGGAGACTAGGTGGTGTAATGAGGAAATACAGTCAAACCTGTCTAAGAAGACCAAGGGACTGAAGAAACGTGGCCACATTGGACATGTGGTCTTCTTATAGAGAAAGCTACCAATTCATGACAAAACAGAGACTAAGAGTTTCCCAGTGATAGTACTGAAATTTAATGGTTTAATGGTTAAACATAGACAAAGATTTGTGGCTAAAATAAACCATTTCTAATCTATTCTAATCTTAAGTAATTTTAAATTTTATGTATTTAATTTCTGGAAATCATCTCCCGACCCTTTGTTTGGTGTCTTGCAACCCCACGGGGGTCCACAACCCCCATGTTGGCAACACCGGTCTGGTAACCAGCAATGATGAGACTTTATTGTTGTTTAATGTTCTTGAAACATGGTGGACAGGCCAACTTACCAATGATCGCTGCCTTCTCCTTTCCTCCTGCAGTGTCTGTGACAACATAATGGTCAGATGATCTCTTGTCTGCATTCCTCTACATCATTCACCTTTCACAAACAATGTCTTTGTTTACGTCATTCGTAAAACGTGTCCGGACTTGTCCGTGTTGTAGATATCCTCTGGAAAGTACCCAGTCATGATTTCGGTGATTTTTTTCATCTAGTCCTCCACCACGGTGTTGGTAATGCCAACCATCGTGTTAGCACCAATGTTGTGGGTGTCATGAAACTCTCCAACCAGCTGTTGGAAACTTTGGAGTCGCTTTACAGCAGTCCTCTGCAAACTTCAAGGCATGTTCCTGTAATGTTGGTCCGGTGCACGGCACAAGTCTTCTTCTTCTTGTGGAGTTTATTGGCGGTTGGCAAACAACAAAAGGGTGTATTACCGCCACCAACTGGAATGGAGTGTGGATCGGAATGTTTACTATTTATTAACCCCCCACCCTACAAAAAAGAAAAGAAAATTACTAAATAAATCAAACTCTTTTAATCAAATGTGTTACTCTAAGATAGTGCAATATTATTTTATAACATTCATATGAGTTCTTCTGAAGAATATCTATTAGATTAGTCCTTGTATCTCTCTTAGTCCTCGGGTCATGTGCCTTCTTTGTTCCTCGTATTTCTGACAGTGAATAATGACGTGCTCGATTGTTTCTTCCTGCCTACAGTGGTCACATTTACCCATGTTATGTTTTCCCATTTTGAATAATGTACTGTTTAATCCTGTGTGTCCAAACCTAACATGGCACAAGTGAGGATGTTGTGTCCCCGAAAAATTCCCAGCAGTGACGGTTGATTTCCTGGTTTCCTGTCAGTCTGGCGTTTCTCTTCCTGCTGCTTGGAGCGTTGTTTTTGTAGTTGTCCAAGTATTCTCTCCTTCTCTTAAGAAAGTAAATGACTGAACATTGCCTGGAAAAGTCCCACTTTATACCGCTTGCTGTACACTGTTTACATTTAAGGCTGAACAAGAAAACTATCTGTGCGCGGTCCTTATAACCAGCGATTGGGTGCCTGCGGGTCTCCAAACGTGCTGGTCACGGTCACGTTGGACGGGTGGGCTTCTTATACAGGAAACTTAATACGTAATGGGGCGAGTGGTCGACTTATAGAGGTGGTCACAAGACCAGGTTTGACTGTATAAGAAGGAAGAGGTTGGCGGAAAAAAATTGGGATGGCCAGAGAGATGAAGAGAGTGAGTGTAAAAGAAGATGTGGCACAAAGTGAAAAGAGAGGTGTGAAAGCTAAGGAAAAAGCCTATGGTGAGCTGTATATGAAGTTGGACACAAAGGAAGAAGAAAAGGATTTGTACTGATTGGCCGAGCAGAGGGACCGAGCTGGAAAGGATTGTAGAGCTGCAGTAACTACAGAGGCATAGTTTATCAGCCTCACTATGAAGTTATGGCAAAGAGATATGGAAGCGAGGCTAAGATCTGTGAGCAACAATATGGTTTCATTCCAGGAAAGAGCATCACAGATGTGATGTTTGCTCTGAGAGAGTTGATGGAGAAGTATGGAGAAGGCCAGCAGGAGCTTAGAGAAAGCCTATGACAGGGTGCTGGAAGAGGAGCCGTGATATAGTATGAGGAAGTCGGGAGTGGCAGAGAAGAATGTGAGGGTGGTGCAGGATATGTATGATGACAGTGTGACAGCGGTGAGGTGCATGACAGGAATGAGGTACGAGTTTAGGGTGGAGGTGGGATTGCATCCAGGATCAGTTCTGAGCCCTTTCATGTTCACGTTGGTGATGGACAGGTTGACGGATGAGATCAGACAGGAGTCTCCATGGACTATGATGTTTGCTGATGACATTGTGATCTGTAGTGAGAGTAGGGAGCAGGTGGAGACGAACCTGGAGAGGTGGAGGTACGCACTGGAGAGAAAGGGAAGGAAAGTTAGCAGGAGCAAGACGGAGTAAATGTGGGTGAATGAGAGGGAGGGTGGTGGACTGGTGGTGAAGGTGGATGAGTTTAAATACTTGGGATCAACTGTTCAAAGAAATGGAGAATTAGAGAGGTGAAGAAGAGGGTGCAGGCAGGGTGGAGTGGGTGGAGAAGAATGACGGATTTGTGATAGAAGGAAATCGGCAAGAGTGAAAGGTCAAGTTTACAAAGGTAGTGAGACCAGCTCTGTTGTTTGGCTTGGAGACAGTGGCGCTGGCAAAAAGACAGGAGGCGGAGCTGGAGGAGGCGGAGCTGAAGATACTGAGCCTTTCATTGGGAATCAGGAGGATGGACAGGATTAGGAATGATCATATTAGAGGGAGAGAGCAGGTAGGACAGTTTGGAGACAAGTGAGAGAGACCAAACTGAGATCCATATTTCCAACAGTCTCTTTCCTCCATACAGACCATCTAATACAGTGAAACTTCCTTAATTTAAGAAAGACAATGCGATTCTCTCCACATATCTTCTTTCACTGTTCTGTTCTTTTTACACTTCCTTTCTGTAAATAAAAGCTCAGTAACTTTACAATGGAGCAGTAAATGTCTCTCAGTATAGTACCATGTCATCAGCTGATTTGACCAGTTTTCAGGGATGTGGGCGGTACACAGAATATGAACAAGGGATCCCTGATTGCCACCATCTCATGAGGTTTAGGAACGACCCCGTTGTAAACGCTGACTACAGCTCTGTCTGTTAGACTGAAAGCAACTTTATCTTCCTCTCATCCCGTAAATGACAAGTATGAAGAGTTACAGAAGCCCCTTTACTACGTCCTGCTCTGTTTGATTCACAGCTAACTAAATTAAATAAACTCTGTTGTTAGACACAGACACAGTGCTGGTACGAAAAAGAGCTTCTTGTTCTAATACATGCTACAGGTTTATTTTGACCACGCATGGACACCTGTGCTCCACTTATGTGCACCTCTGTCTATAAGTCTATATTTATTTTATCAAGGATATGTTCTTTTGTTAACTAAAATGCAGTGAAACCTGACTTTTCCCTTTCAGTCATTTTTCATTTGTTTTTTGGGATCCTGGTTATGGTAATATTTGGTCATAGTTCAACTTTATTAACCACTGAGGAGGAGAAGTTATAGTTTATGTCCTCTCATCATGTCTTTATTCAGATTGCAGGATTTTCTCTGCTGTCAGACCACCAAGACACCAGGTGTTGAACACAACTTTATCCTGTAGAGTGTGTTGTGTGTTTGATCACCTCTGTTTAAGATGTGTGACCATTTGATGAGATTAGTCTTTTAATTTTTACCTCTCTTCCTCATATTGTCTTGCTAACATGGCGTGAACAGCCTCATTATCATTCTGGTCAGATCATTCCCCAGTGTTGACATACACTGACCCCAACAGTGACTCCTATTGACCTTTGACCTTGTCCACAGCCCATTTAGGCGCCACCCGTGCCCTCATGATCCTCTCTCTTCTGGCGTGTTCATTGGTATCATCATTGGCATCATGGCTTTCATCCATTACTCCTCCTTTGACAGGTTTGACAAAACCTTTGCTGCAGGCATTTTGTTTTTCTTCTCATGTAAGTTCTACTCTGTTGTTGGTTTGCTCTGAGCGGTAATTTGAATTTGACTTTACCTTTATTGATTATATCTGCCAATAACTGTGACTCAAGGTTTTTGAATAATAATAATAATAATGATGATGATGTTCTAATTATGAGGTCATGACACCTTAATTCTTAATGACAGCTGCTTGTGTTTGTAAAAGTTTTCATTCATGACAGAGAGCTTTCATGAAGTCGTTTTTTCAATACTTTGTTAAGCATAATTTGCAGTTTATTCACTAAAAGTGAAATAAATTATTGTTATTCTCTAATTTAGATTTAAAAATGAAATAAATGATAAATGGACACCTATATATCCCCCTCCTAGTCTGACTGACCACTCAAAGCTTGCAGTGATTTCAGAGCTTGATGGCTGCACATTTGTACAACCTTTAAGAAACATTTTCTGAACATTTTGTTCCTTTTTTCCTGCTCAGTCTTTCTACTGTTTCTAGCAATGGCAGTGTACACTGGTGTGACTATCAACTACTATGGGAAACGCTATGGAAACTGGAGGTTCTCCTGGTCCTACATCATTGGCTGGGTGTCGGTGGTGCTCACCTTCTTCTCAGGTACTACCATCAAATGTCTTAATCTGTCCATCTATCATCAGAGATCCATCGATGGTGTGTTCAGAGTGAATTCAGTGACATCTGGCTGTGATCATTCTCTGCTTTAACCTTGAGTGAGTTCCTGGATAAGTAACTAATGTAGATCAAATGAATACCTGGAGAACATATTTATGAAATCATGACTGGCAACAGCCTTGAAAAACTCTCATTAATTTTACACTACATGCAGTATATTTGAAAATTCGAATGCAGTGTCACATATTGTCAAGGCCTTAATTGGCTTCCTACTTCATGGTATTCATAGTGGATGTGTAATGAAGAAAACAATAACCACTGAAATATTAACCCTCTGGGGTTGACTGATTTTTTAAGATATCCTTTTAAATTCAATTTTTTTTTTTTTTTTTTTAGTATTATAGGATTAAACTGCCACATGTACACTTGTAATGTAAATTGTCTCCGTCCTGACAAATGTATCTAATTGATTAATGTCCATATAACAGCTTATGAATTTCAACAAAACATTACCCCGTTTTAATAAACTTCCTGTTCTCCTGCCTGTGTGTGTGGCTTTGTAACAACTCTTAACGTGTTACAAGTGTCAATTACCTGTTGTGGCATTGCAGTTTATTTACGTGAGATGACAATATGAACAACTAACAGCCACAATAAATAAAGATTTTAGTAAATTGCAAAGATTTTGTTTTAATTTTTCCTGTCAAACTTTCTAATGACTAAATTCAGAGGGTTACATCATGGGACTTTTGCTTTGGAGTGAAATGCCAACATGGGGAAACTGAGCAGCCTTGGCGGAGGTCTGCGCTCTCCGAGTGCTTTCTAGTTTTAAGATGATTTTCCTCATACAGACACAGACCTAACCTCTATCTCTTTTCAGGTATATTCAATTTGCGTACCTACAGGTTGCATGAATGCCCCAGGAGCGTTAACTCTCATTAGAAGAGTTGCACCATCATCCAGGAACAAACCACAGATTATGATCATGATAGCTGCTGCATGGAGGCATGGGTGTAGCTTCTCACCATCAACATGGATGCAGAACTTCCCTCTGGGACATGCATTATCAAAGTTTAAATGATTTCAGTATAAAGATTGGTGGATATATGACTCTTCTTTTTCGTCCACAGACACTGTGGATGTTTATTTGTGATTTACAGTGTTTTTGTCATAGTCAGTAGGCTCCATGGGTTCTCTGCTGTTGTAGCTTTATAATACTGTGTCCAAAGTTACAGCAGGTTATTAATCTGTTCTGAAATGTTAAGGAAGAGCAGCCTATATTAGAAATAACACCCTGAAACTCAGATCAGGAAAAAATATATGCAGTTGTGGCTAAATGTACATTTCTATATTTTAAAAGGAAAATATAATTGAAAAGATTTTTCATGACGGTTAATTAAAATGTCTATATAATAATGTATAATGGAAAAGTACAACCAAATGTGCTTGTGTACACGCAAAGCAAAAGACGTGCTCATGCATAACACAGCAGCTGTTTAAACGTTTTACCTCAGCAGTCTCAGAGCAGGCTATAACTTTGTCAATTCAACTTAGAGGAATGCTTTTTAAAAACGTTGCTGAACATTTCAAATACAATGAGCCATCATTTCACTAAGTTTTAGGTCGCTGTAAAAATCTGGTGTAAATCTGTAAGTGAACTGTAAACAGCGGAGCATCATGGGAAGGTGAAAGAAACTTGTGGGAACTAATATTTGAGAATTTAAGTACAACCTGAGCTCCAGCCTGCTCAACCTTTAGACTCAGATGAAACCAGAAGTCACCACATCTTTTCTCCCTCCAGGTATCAGACAGTTTAGTCTGGTTTAATGTAGAGCAGTCATCCTAGAAATGCTCTCTAGAAGTCCATTTAGGATTTTTCTTTTATCATTAAATACTCTCTGCAGGTGAAGCAGTTCACTGTATTTCACTGTAAATTTACAGTAAATTTTTGACAGTGCAGACAAATGCTGATATTTCTATCCCAATCACTTTCTACCATTTTTATATGAATTACTTGTGGGGCCAGAGGGGCCTCTAAACACCTGTGATGTAGATATATGGTTTTATAAGTCTTCAGATAACACAGAGCTGCATCCCTCCTCCTCAGCTCTATCGATCATTCTCTCCAGTGATGCTGCGCACTGAACGCTACAAGCCAATATTACCCAACAGCACAGCAAACCTCTTATCCAAACGTGCCACTTAACGGAGTGACGCACTGCCTGGTCGGTTCAAAGTTTGACTTAATGAAATGGCCACAAAAAGCCGATTAACGGCGCCTCAAGACGATTTCATCACCATTTGTTTCATTTACTGTCTAATTCCCCCCTAAAAGCAACTTGTTATCCTGGTGCGCTCAATAAAAGGGATTGAAGGACAGCCAGGTGCAGCAGGGTTCCTCCATCCTCCTCCATCCTCCCTCCATCTGCTCTGGACCTGGAAATGTTTGTTAAAAACCTGCAGGAGAAAAAATAATTTAATTTCTTCTAAGAGGCTATTGATGGAAACATACAGATCATATAGGCTACTGCAGATTTGTCTTCTATCAACAGGATACTCATTCCGTTGTGATTGAACATTGTGCACATTTTGCAGCAGCTTTACTCATAAATGGACTGAGCTCTTATTGTGTCACCATCAGGTAACCAATTACAGCCCCCCTCATACAAACACACGCCTCTCTCAGACGAACCGATGCCGCAGAGCAGCGCTTCTCCAGCGTAACTGAGTCCCGGTAATTAATTTGTTCTGCCTCCATCTGATCAAATGGAAATCCTGTCCTCCAGCCCAAGGATTACAACTTCCGCTCTGACTTCTCCCTTAATTACCTAATAGCATTGCAGCGTGAATTCTGCCTACATTAAGACACTTTCACATTAGGCTGCTTGATTGGAAATGTGATGACAACACCATATCAACAAATTACAGCGCAGCGCTTTCTTTCGCAAATGGGCACATGTACTCTCCCGGATTTTAATACCGACAATTACGGCCAATTTGTGCAGAATTACTAGACAGACGTAGCGGAACAGTCCTCCTGTGACACGACTCAAAAACTTCTAAAATGGACGAAGACCGCAGAAGTTATGTATGAATAACCGGACAGTTCCAGAAACCTGTGTGTGAAAACAGGTCAGTCTGAGTTTTATGTAAAAGTCATTTATCCAGAAGAACAGCTGAAAAGTCATGAGTCCCTTACCATAAGAAATAATAAAATATTCTAGATTGGGTTAAACACAGAAACAAATCTGTAGGACGGATAAACACGTGTAGCTACTATAGGGTAGACATTATCATATTACATTATCAAATGACCGGGACCCCTAAAGTAATATTAATTACATTTATAAAGCCCAATAAATCTATTAAATTAATCAATTATTTTAAATAAATAAATCAAACCACTAGATTCAATATATCTGTTTTCCATTATAAGCATTAATACCTACGTGTCTGTGCGTCTCTGTCTGTGGGGGGAAGAGAGGAATGAGGAATGGGCTCGGTGGTTCCTACACATACAACAAATTTTGTAGTAATTTATATAATAATAATATAATATAAAATAATGTTGTATTTTAGCATAGGAAACGCTGCATCAATAAAGCCAAACGACGACGTCATTGTTATTTTACAGACTGACACTTTTGGAAATCTATAATAATTCTATAGCAGTGTTTTTCAAAGTGGAGCCAAAGGACCCTAAAGGGTCCTTGAGGGGGTTCCACGGGACCCGAACAAAAAGTGTAATCATTTATTTTCCCTATAATTCCGTCCAGAATAATACAATGACATAATATTTGACAATGACATTTTCCGCATTAAAAGTTCAGCGACAAAGTCTTATTAAACGGGACCTGTGGTCTAATTTGTGTCAGTTTAGGATCCTCAACAGGAAAAGGTTTGGGAACCACTGTTCTACGGGATAATGTTTTTAACTCTCTACTCTACAATAAGGATATAGAGATTTTTCATGCTGTACATGTTCTCTAGGCCAGAGGTTCTCAAATGTTTTCATCTCAAGAGCCCGATCGATGCCAATAGATGCACATTAGAGCACAGACAGAGGATTTTGTCGTCTGGAATAAATCTATTTTTTATTTTTTATTTTTTGAAGATAAAAAAAATCATCATTGTCAATCAATTAAGCCTATTTAACCAGGGTCACTTTAAATTACACTGAGTCAAAATGAACAACAATTTTTAGTTCCAACTCCCAAAACGTGAGATAAAAGTAAAAATATTATTTTCCTCCTCATTAGGACCCCCTACAAAAATTAGACCACAGGCCTCCATCTGACAAGAATTTTTCTTATAGATGTTTTATTACAGAAAGTTTATGAAACCCATGACCAAAATAGTTATATATGCCGTAAATAATAGTAGTCATAGATCGATAGATAGATCGATAGATAGATAGATAGATGTCTAAAATGTCGCAATGTTTCGGAAAATTAAACATAGATTCATGGATCCGGATCCATGAATCCCCTGGCCCCGCCCAAGCCCTTTAAAAATAATCTATAACTTGTTGAGTAATTTATTACTTAGATGAAATTCAGAGCACGATGCAAGCAGCTCTGTGAGTGATTCTCGTTTGGATTTTAAGCTGGTATTCGCGCGACATATCTAAAATCTGTTAAATGTTTTCACCAGCCTCGAACGCGTCTCAACCAATCATAACAAAGAGCCGGCCTCCCGTCTCTCCCCTCCGCCCATACACAGCTCTAATTGGCTGATGTGCAAATCAATTTCCCAATCCGCTTCTCTGTCTGGATAAATACTAGTTGGGAATGTGTCCTCCCACTGTCCTCCCACTGGTATCTATGTGATGGTGGTGTCATTCACTGATCTCTGACACATTTAAGGCCAGGAGTTCTGAAGGGAAGAGGCAGATGCAGGTTTGAAGGCTGGAAAATACCTCCATCAAACTGCCATCATGAGTATGAACTACGCGTCTGCGGCGCCCACGCAGAGGTCAACGTCGTTTTTCATTGAGGACATCTTATTGCACAAACCCAAGCCGCTGAGAGAGGTCATCCCCTCGCCGTTCTGTGGCAGCCTGGCCTCCCGGATGCCCATCCTTGAGTATGGATACCCACTGATGCCGACCCCAATACTGGCGCCACATCCGCACCATCATCTCCACAAGCCAGAGCATCACCAGTACTTCTTCACGTCTGGTAAGGGTCGATGCAGGCCTCCAGTGACAGGGAACAACTGGCTCATATATTCATGTCTACTTAAAGACAAAGTGGCCACACTGAAGGAAAGTTCTACTAAAAATACAGAGTGAAATCCGTTAGTTAGATAAGTGGATTGAAACAACTCTCTCGACATTAGATTATAATATAACATCATTTATAGACGGACGAATGAATCCCGTCATACAAACAGTTTGAATGAAAAGCTTAGTGAAATAAAAATAACCAGTTTCCTGTATTTAAATAAACAGAAATTATATATAATATTATGTAACATTAATATTATAATATAATATTATATATTTGTTTGTTAATAAATAATCTTAATTTCAACTCTTTAAAAGGCCGTAATGTTGCTCTAATTATTCTGTGAATGAGGAGGATAAACTGATAAACTGATGAACTGCACGTCGGTACAGCCAATAATCATCTATAAATCCCCGATGGAGAAACGGTGATGTCTGATATTTGAAGAGTTTACCCTGTTTGTTTCTTGAAAGCTTGTCAGGTCACATCACTGTCTCCCTGTAGGGATGCAGATGCCGGCCTTGTTCCAGCACCATGCAGACTTACCGGGGAAGCACTGCAGACGCAGGAAGGCCCGGACGGTCTTCTCCGACTCCCAGCTGTCCGGTCTGGAAAAGAGGTTTGAAATCCAGCGGTACCTGTCCACACCGGAGAGAGTGGAGCTGGCCACGGCGCTGAGTCTGTCCGAGACACAGGTGTGTCTGCACACACACACATCTAAAAGCACGAGGCTCCAGTAAGAGCAGGATGTGAGCTGTATGATGCTTCTGTAGGTATTTCCAGTTCCACAGAAAAAAACGAAAAATATAATAATAATAATAATAATAATAATAATAATACTAATAATATAGAAAAATATGATATATACGTAGTTTATAAATAAACAACAGAGCATGAAAAAAATATATGGAGAAAGTGTAAAGCCTATAAACAATAAGTTCATTGAATTTTGGTTATAAACGTCGCTATTTTATACAGAAATATTGTTTATGAGTAAAATCGCCTGCATTCAGGGAACAGGTGAAATTTAAAAATCTACACGTCATTCTAGTTGCACTGATAAATAGAAAATAAACGTAATAATAAATATAACCTCTATTCCATAGAACTCCTTTGTTTCGTGTCACAGAAACCTAAAAATAAAAAGAGTTTAGTCAATGATAATGCGGGATGAATTGCATGTTTTAGGATGTTCTTTGTAATTTTCCCCGCAGGTAAAAACGTGGTTCCAGAACCGGAGAATGAAGCACAAGAAGCAGCTGAGGAAAGCGCAGGACGAGCGGAAGACCCCCGGGGAGCTGGAGCGGTCCGCGGACAACTCGAGCGAGAGCGAACTGAACGACACGAGCGTCGAGGAGCTGAAGCATGAGCTGGAACCGGACTCCTACATACTGGAGGAGAACGATGACGACGTGGATATCGAGGAGGACGTTTGCTCACCGGATCATCTACTATAGTAGGCAGCACCGTTGATTCACGAGCAGCAGCTCTCACCACACTGTAAATGTAGCCACTGTAGATAATACTGATGTTTTCCTTCTATAGCCATCATATGCTACTGTTCTTAAATAATATGGGCTGGTCTATACAATGTTCATATTTATTCAAACATGCAAAGTGGGCACATCAATTTTTTTAATTTTTTTTTTTTTACAATTGCCCCCTTTGTTCTATGTATAGGCTGTGAGAACCAGAATATATCACGCTATTATTATTATAATTTTATTATTATTATTATGGTTATGGTTATTATTATTATTATTATTACATTACGTCGTGTTTCAGACATTTATTGTGAAATTTCACACTTATTTCGTCTTAATTTCCACACGTAGAATATGTAAAAAATTATTATAAATAATGAGTGAATAGCTCTGCGTAGTGACATCATTCTGCCCCATCTTTTTGCACTTTTATCCCAACCGAAATTTCTCATGCTACTCTTAATTTTTGTCGTTTTGTTCAGTTTGTTTGCTTCTGATTTTTTTAAGTCGTCCATTTCGTTGGCAGTCTTGTAAATGAAGTTTTGATATAAGACACTGTGCCTCAGTGACTGGCATTCATATTTTTGTCTGAAAATAAATAGGCTATATATATATATATATATATATATATATATATATATATATATATATATATAGCTGAATGGCAACTCCGTTTATTCTGTTCGACCTATTATTTTATTTTAAAGCCTATTTGTCTCCGTTGTTCATATTTTCATGCTGAACAGGAGTCATTTCTAAAAGTCTGAAAAGTAATCACATCTATACACCATCATTTGATCCCGTCACAACGGTCTAACGAGTTGAAACGGCTCTTTCCTTGGTTGTGTGGGCGTCTTTCATTAGGGACCGGTGTCCACAGCTTGGAGCTCAGTTCCGAATGAGAGGCTGCTGGATTTCCACGAGGTTTCCTCTAACCCAGCCAACAAAGACATTATAAATAGTCTGCTGAACCCAGAGTGTGAATAACACAATTTGTATATATTCTTAAATAAACTTCGGTTCCCTTTCCAAGGATATTTCTAGTTAAATTATGTTGAGTTGAGATTAAAAATGACCAGAAAACACTAGAAAACATTGGTTTATGTGTTTCAGCAGACACTTAAGGGATCTGTCATAAATGCCCAGAATTAGACCGTTTCGTCGGCTGAATTCTATAGCAAGCAAGAAGACAGAAAAACGATGACGTCAACACTCAGCGATGTCTAATATGGATCAGTGCATTAAGAATACATGCAGGTAATAATGCATGGGCGCTCATTGTGGTAAAGACTTGATGGGGGTAATTTGATGTTCTCAATAAAATCGATCATGACAACAGATGAAAATATCAGCCGCAAGAAACGTTTCATTTACCAGGATAAACAGAATAAAAATGGAGACAAATCATAGCTCTGATATTCGAGGAGCCTTTTATTTTCATCAAAATGCTTCCTTGTCATTTATTTGAAGTCGCTGCAGTAAACACCGCTGTTTATAAATTAACATAAATGTATATATTTGACTGAATGACATTATCTTCATATAAAAGCTTCGTAATAAATAAAATATGCTGAAAGTAGTTGCAATGCATTTATTTAAATATTCTTTGTTCCAACATAAATTTGTAATATATCCACAGTGTTTGGTGCAGAAAATATATGGAAATATTGGATAAACGATAACGTTACCGAACGTTAACGGCATTTTAAAAAGCACTGATCCGAATTCAGTTTTGCAGAAATGAGCACATATTGATTACACATTTAATTTTGCTTCAAAAATCAATCCAAGAAATTGGATTGAATTTGTCAATGAATACAACAAATTTTAGGCACATCTTGACATTATATTGTTAGTGAGCATTCTAATGAAGTGAGCCCATTATTTCTCTAAGGGTCCTGTTGTCCAATCTACAGCAGAAGGAATGCCTCGGTCCTCATCAATATGATGGATTTTTTTTTAAAAGATCAAAAGTTTTTCTTTCAGCGGTCTTTCATTGGTTCACCAATAAAGTCATTGACCACTATTCCATGGTGGATCAATCATTGAAATAAGAGTACTGTATATATGCACTGACCTCAGGTCTGCTCTGCTGCTGTCAGACTGCAGGTCCTTCGACTGTAAATCAAATGAATAAAAAAGCTCTTCCTGGGTGTTGTAGTTAATTATTATTGTTGTCCATTCATCATAACGGCAGAGAATGGGAGGGTATGAAGTATTTACTGTCGAAGTAATAATCGACATTAGGTTCCTCTTGTCCACTGGATTTGCTGTCCTTTCCATTTTGTCATCATTAAAATGAGGTTCTGATTAGCAGGCAGCTGGGGGTGGGGGTGGGGGGTTCTGCGTGGAGAACAGGCCATGCAGAAGGTGATCAATTAAAAGATTAAGTGTATTGCAACACATGGACGCATCTGCATTTGGGCCTAATAGCGGGGCCATCAGCTCATTTTCAGGGAGTCTGCCGCCTACTGAAAGCCTGCTTCTCACATCAAAGATCCGGCCTGCCGCAGCTTCCCATTGGACAGAAAGGGATGCTAATTTGGCCCCCTTCATGTATAGCAGTGAAAGACTCCTTCAATTAACTGGATTTCAATGGCGAAAAACGAGTAGGTGGGAGCTAAAAAAAAATTAAAAAAAGATGCAGAGACTCAGTCTGTATAGACAGGCTTTCTCATCAAATTAAAAAGGCTATGTCATTTGTTTCCAACTGCGCATCCGAGGACTTAACACTAAAAACACACAGCTTCAAAGAGTCCATGATGGGTTAAATAGAGACTATAATCTAATTAAAATATTTCACAGAGCTAAATCGTGCTTTGATAATGATCTGAGCGTTCAATTAGTAAAATGAGCTGCTTGAGTGTTTAGTGGCCACGGCTACAACACGTGGGTCTACGAGCTTCAAAGTGTGGCTAATTCACGGTTCAACAGAGTCATATGACACACAAAGTGATCATAAAGAACAATAAAGGAATCGCCCGTCTCCACCTTCAAATTAGTAGGCTTGTAAGAAAATATGGATTCTGTAGTATCCCCATATTGTAACCTGTGATCCTGTATCAGCTGTCAAAAACATTTTTATATCAAATTTATACATCTTATTTTTTCTGTTATAGGTAAATGTTAAGGATTAGCTCAGATTGCACAAGAAGCCGTGCTATGATGGATGTTCCTGTGATAAATACACTGTTCACATAGCATCAACAATAAAACTATGTTTGTCTGATTTTATGCATGTGGTTTGTGTTCTTTAAGGCAGTTCTCCTAAAATCACATTTTAGAAAAAGTCAATATATCTCCCTGTAGCGAATTCTAAGCCTGTATTGTGTACACTGTGTACGTATATTATATCACCAGACTCTTGCCAAGACACAACCTTAGAAATAGTGTAGGCATTATTCTTTTTTTCTGAGGCCAGTAGTTCTTTAGTGACGTTTATTTCTTCCCTATCAATAACACGATGTATGAGACACTGCTTCATATCTGTCTATGAGCAGGTACACGTACAGTTATTTCTGAGCTCTTAATATATACAATAATATTGTGTATATCATGCGTAATATTATTTTGGCAAATGTTAACATCAATTTCATGAGCCAAATCTATATTTCAGTCAATGTATCTACTCTTATTTGTTCAGGATAATATTATTCTGTCTGTGTATGTATGAAGCATACAAATGACCACTGTCAACATGTGCATCTAAGGTTATGACAAACACTAGAAATAATTCCTATATTATTCATATTGGTGTGATCCATTCTAGTCATTGTCCAGTACCTTTCACTTGGCCTGCTATCATCATGCTTTAGCACTGAAAGTACAATGAGCATCATACTACATGTGTTTCAAATACAATATGAATGCATTTTGTTTCACAAATGCTAAATGTGTCAAACAAATACATAATACATAAACCCATAATACATAATGGGTCAGAAACAAACACAGAAAATCTTACAAATACTAAAATATATACACGACTTCAGGCACTATTTTTCTGATGAGCTGGGATCAGGATTTTCTCTGGAGTACTTTACCCTCCACACCAGCAGGTGGCGCTATGAGCCAATTTAAACACAAGGTTGAGCCTCTGTCAGTCATTTGTTTCATCAGCTGGCAGCCTGACTCAGTTATCAATCACTTTTTTTAATTCAGCGAATAACGTCGCAGTATAATCAGGTCCACAAACCAAACAGGCTGAGCTCCACCGAGCTGCTGTCATCTTCACTGGAGGACTATCATGTGACATTTATCAAGCTTGAATGATTTCAGCTGAGAAAGTAACCAAAATAAAATATAAATATGTGCACAAAATCAGATCCATAACAAACTGTTGAAGATAACATCAATATAAGAGAACAGAGGGAGTAACTTTAGGGGGCACTGAATGTTTTTAACATCAATACATATTCATTGTAACACAGTCGTACAGTTACCTGGAACAAATGGTAAAATAATGTTCATGTTGCCAAATACAAGTACAGTACATGTGTTTCTTCCTGATGGTATCACTCTATAGACACAACCTGTTGTGTCCTCAGAGTATCTCCAAGTTTTACTCGTACCTTCCCTCTGACAGCATGTACTTTTCCCAGGAGAGCCCCAGCCTTCTTTTCTTCTTCATATCGTTTTCTAAGTTCTTCTAGTGTGTCTGTCTGGGCCACATCCAAGCCCTCCAACACAGGACTGTGCTCAGTGTCGGACTGCTGTTTCGGTCTCTGTTTAGGCTGTGACTGTGCAGAGGGTTTGGTTATGGTCTTGGCATATTCCAAGGCCTAAGGTTGAAAGAGAGATAAAGAGAGATCCACATGTTAATGTAGTAATTACTGTATGTTGTATGAGCAACAGTTGTCACTCAGAAATATGTACAGAACATCCATCCTCTGTTAAATGCTGGTGGATTTCAATTTGAAAGAAAGAAAGAATTTCCCCACGGGGACAATAAAGTATAGCTTAGCTTAGCTTATGATCATTCATGGAGATGACTCCTCCTTTTTTTCTGATCCCTTTTAATATCTTTATTTAGTCCAATACTCTGCTCGTATTCCATCAGTTTCTTCATTTTAGACCAGTTATCCAGGTTAAGCAAAGTGTGTGTCATGGTGCTGGTCCTATTTTGTAGGTTCCTCTTATTTTGAAGGTTGTGTTTTCTGTTTCCTGTTTTATTTTTGTAGTTATGTTCTCCATGTGTTTTGATTTACACTTCCTGTTGTCGTTTCTTGTGATCTGTTTTGACCTTTTGTTTGCTGTGTCTTGGTTTTAGTCTCCTGTTTTCAGTTCTGGTTTGTTCCCTCTGTGTCTTTGTATTCCTGTCTCCTGTTAGTCTTCATTCTATCCTCCGTGTGTCTTCATCTTTAACATTTTCCCTCCAGTGTGTGATTGTCTGATTGTCTCCTGTTTGTCATTCCCTTGTTATCCCAATGGATTTATTCTGTTTTCCCCCTCATCCATCTCTCGTCATGTTTTCTCATGTAATTTCTACTAAGTTTCCCTTGTGATTATTTTCTTGTTTGTTTGTTTGTTGTTTTGGAATCTGCCTGTTTCCTGGATTTTGTCTCTGTCAGTTGTTTTGGATACTCCTTCCTGTCATGGACTGCCCTATGCTTTCTGACTCTGGACTGTTAATGCTTTTTGATATTAAATCTCTGAACTGCACCCTAGTGTATCTGCTCCCTGTCTACATTTGGGTCCTCACATTATGGCTGAGCCTGACGGTGTGGAGAGTAAAAACTGTTTCTCCAGCTGCTCCTCGGTCTTTGGATATTATATTTGCTGACTTGTTTCTTTTTTACAACTTAAATATTCTTTTACTACAGAGAGACTAAAGTACCATAAAAGAACTGTTTGGACATCAGTACCCAATTCCAGTTCCCATACTGGTACTGGCATTGGTTCAAAAGTGAACATATTACAAATAGAAGAAGAGTAAATAAGACAAAATAGAGAACACAGCCATCAGCTGTGTGAGACCAGCTCAGGACAGGGGACCAGTCCCAGGTTGGTACTCTAAAGTCACATCACTAATCTCAAAGAGCCATAAGCACACATGCCTGTTCTGAAAGAGACATGTGCTAGTGTTCACACACACACACACACACACACACACACACACACACACACACACACACACACACACACACACACACACACACACACACACACACACACACACACACACCTTCATCCTGGGAACGTTCTTGTCTTTGCCTTCCTGGTCCTTGGCCGGCAGAAAGGGTATCCTACTTATCTTCTTATTCTGCTTGCGGATCATGTCTGAATAAAGCCTCTGTCGTCTCATTTTCTCAGCATGATGATGGTGAAAGAGAAAAACAGAAGCAGATTATAAAAGGGGCTTTAATTAACTGAGCCATTTCATCCTTAAGGCCCTTCTCTTTGTGTGCAACCCCCCCACCCCCCACCCCCCACAACAGAGCCTCTCCACGCTGTCCATAACAAACCAAACACAGTGAGCCTTTCAGAGGCCTATCAGCATTTACACATATCATTCACTAATAGGCTTGGCCCTGGAGATGCACAGAGCTCAGTCTAGTTTAAAACTGACCAAACATGCTCACTTTTTACAACTGGAGATTAACAAAAGATATGCTGAAGCACAGAGAGCACTTAACTTCTTAGGGATGTTCTCATTTTCTTGGTAATAGAATCTTATTTAAGAGCAACAGGACCTTTAAATGATGGACAGTTGGGAGGGTCAGCAGATACACAACAACACTGGACATCAGGAGATGGAAACACAGCTAGTCATGTTTGTACCAACAGTTTTAATCACACTCCTTATAGCTGATGCAGCAAATTAATACAACATCCTGACATGTAGGACAGACTGTGTACGTCTTCCTCTCTACCACCCTGTATTTACAACAGAAACTTTTTTTCCCCCCCTTTTGCTAAGTTAATGTTTTTACTCAGATCCCAGTGGTCGTTTCAAACCACACTGGAAGTTTTCCACCTCAACAAGAATAAATCTGCAGAGAAAAACAGCCAAGTCTGAGCTCCTTCATCAGTAGCTGTGAAGTAAAATACAGGATGTGGTCCCACCTGCTAAAACAGTAGAACCAAACTGTGTTCACCAACAGTCCACCAAACATTTACAGACGTGTGGATCATTTTATGCACTCCTGCCTTATCCAACCATATCTCTATCTATGTGTGCTGTTTCTGGATGAATGAACATACCAAACACAAACTGGAGTGTCAGTGATTCCTGCTGATAGGACCCTGACACTGTAGGCCACTACTTACTGTCTTTTCAATGGCTTTGTAGTCAGGACCCAGGCCTTGTAGTTTAACATCTGAGTTCAGCTGTTTGTAGTCTGTAAGATTGTATGTCTGAGAGAGAGAGAGAGAGAGAGAGAGAGAGAGAGATTGAAGTTTTGTGCTATCAAACATCATGTGACACCTCTGATCTCCTGATTACTGAATTTGAAGCAGACTTTGGTTGAAATAAACTCCATTTGTTTTGATGGCCGCCAAAACTCCCGGCTGCAATCTTGATCAATTTTGATGTCTCTCATTGGGTTCAGATGGTTCAGTGAGGAAGAAAAAGTCACTAATAATACGCTGAAATGCTAAAGTGGAGTCTGCCGTGGTTCGTACATAAGTCTCACAAAGTGTTCAGTAATGGAGAAGCTTTTGAATTCTTCTACATGTAGACACAGGGGCCGGGGATCAAACCAGCAACCTCCTGACAGCAGGACTACTGCTCAGCTTCCTGAGGTGTCTCAGAGGCATTCCTTAGAACCAGATCTGATTAAATGGGCGCGGTGACCTTATGTGCATCTATCTAGGAGATGCTTGACATGATGAAGCCTGATTCAGCCACAGAACCAGTGTGTTTTCATATTTCAATGAAGGGGCAATGTGGGTCAGTCCACCACTTTGGTCCAGACTAAAATATCTCAACAACTATTGGATGGTACAGACATCCGATCAACCCACATGATGAAGCCTACTGACGTAGAGTACACACTGTAGAGTACATACTGTAGAGTACATACTGTAGAGTACACACTGTAGAGTACACACAGTAGCCGGCAGCAGAGGAAGTAACAGCAACTGTTTGTATAAAGAGGTGGCGAGATGGTAGGACAGGATGGGGGGGTGATGTTTTGATTATGTGTGCGATCCACAACTGGAAGATTAAAAAGCAGCTAGTAGAAGTTAGCATCTAACTCAGAGAAGAAGAAAGTCACCCAGAAATGTTTTCAGACTGGGGAGACGGGGTGAGGACCAGTAGCTCCTTACCCCTGAACAGAAGACCAGACCATTTATACTCTCTGGTGGTTAACTCTGCTATGTAAAATCCACAGTGGAGCGGTGCTACGCCGCTGTTAGTGTAAACAAACAAAAGCACTGTGGAGAAGGGTTAATGTGTGTGTGTGTGTGTGTGTGTGTGTGTGTGTGTGTGTGTGTGTGTGTGTGTGTGTGTGTGTGTGTGTGTGTGTGTGTGTGTGTGTGTGTGTGTGTGTGTGTGTGTGACCATGGGTAAATTCTGCCACATGCTGCCACAGACAAAGGGAGCTAATCACTCCAGATTGCACTGGCTGCTTTTCCAAAGGAGGATTTCAGTTTCAGCTTTATAGCCATTGGCCATGGACACAACAGGGTACCTTTTCTTTGCTGGCCCTCTCCCTTCATTCTCCTACAGGTCATGCTCATCTGCTTTCATGGCCAGGCGCTGCAGCCAGACTGCTTCTCAAACTGAGCCTGTAATCTTGTCAGACATGATGGCTAACATGGTGAGAGAGATGGAGGTCAAGGGGGGGAGTGGTGGGCACCACAGGAGGACAATGTGAGGGCTCCAGCATGAATACAACTCCAAGCACTTAATCATAGTGCATTCATGTGGTGTTGGAATAATGGGAAAAATTAGTACTCCACTAAGAAAATCCATTTGAACAACACCTCAACTCGGACTGACAACTTGAAAATTTGGTTTCATGACCCGTCAACTATGCCGACAAAAGCATTTTTTTTATTGTTCTGGCTATAATTTTTGTATATGTAATTTGTTACATAGCATTAGCTTGTAGCCATTGGTTGCTGTCCTTGTAGAGTTTGAGTTAATTAGAAAATGTATTTATTATCATTAACCCTGATAATAGGTCAGGTAAAGGGATTTTATTTTGTTGTACTGTTGCAACAACAAGTCTGGGAGAAAATAACTGTAATATAAAGCTTTAAACTTCAAATACCTATCACCATGTTGCTTAACTGCTTCGAGCAATTAAGTATAACATCTTCTTTGTAGCTTCCTTGTTGTTCCACATTACAACTTAAACGCTCATAATCACACTGAAGTCGGAAGAATGGCTTCACACCTGGAGAACCGAGATCATCCGAGGATCATATGAATTTACTTTATAGTCTCTGTTGGCTCCATCTGACTCAATAAAGTCATTTCATTACAGTCATTTCTTTCATTTCATATTATTGTACAATAAACATGATACATTACACATGTAAGCAGTTTGTCTGTGTTCACTCCGAATGATTTGCTTGTAAATGTTACTATCCCAGTGCTATTGGGGACATTTTGGATGTGCATCTCTTTCCTAGTGCGTAGTCAGTTATGTGTAAGGACGCTCCTATCAGGTGACGACAGGAGTGTCATCACTCTCAGTTTGGACTCTCTAGGAGGAATGGCCTATTTGGGAGTTACAGCCATTGTCTGATTGTTTGGCCAGTGGTTGCTATAGCAACTTCAGCGACTCCAAATTTTGCTCCATTTTTTAAGTCTACAGTTGAAAGATGATGTTTCCACACAGGTGTTTTAAAAATGCTGCATTGGCTCATGTGTTCAACCAATCAGTGTACACTTACAGAGAGTACCTTCTCTGAAGTAGGACTTTAAAAAGTTAGAAAACTGAGTTTTAAGAATTACAATCATTCCTAGTTCTTGCCATGTGGATACAATAAAAAGGTGGATTCTTAATTAAAAGGGTATTCTGGTCCAAAAACACCAATAATTCACTAAACGCATACATACATACATTAAGATTCTTTCACATCGTGACACCGTGTCAGTCTTAACCCTACAAATAAGGCATGAACCATGATATATTGTAGATGGACTGTCTACTGTGGAAAAGGCAGGATGGCCTTTCTACTTTCTCCTCAGGACCCAGCTGCACGTTTCAGTGTGAATCAACCAAAGGCGAGGAGAAAACAACAGCCAAATCATTAAATGTAAATGTGCATCTTTAGGCCCTGCGCCTCACAGACTCTATCCCTTTTAATCACCTTATCCTCTAACACATCTTCAAATGTCTTTTCAGAGCCTCTGGTTTTTATAGTCATCATCTTATAGCAATTAAGCGTATCTTAGTGGAGCTAGACAATTAACCTGATGTTTTGTGGCCTTAGTCTCCAGAACACTCCTGTTGGATTAAGTAGTCCCTGCATGGAGACAGCTGAGAGGATTAGTTCAGACTTCAAAGGGGCATTTATTTGTGTAACCTCTTGTGTATATGGAGATTAAAGGGGAATGCCACTCACTTAAAGACTTCATGTGTCACTTTTGTTAGGCAGAGCTGCATAATGAGTTCTTATTTTTCTACCTGGAATGTATTTATTCAGTGTGTGATGAGTGAGTTTTGTGCTCGTTGAGCCCTGTTTAGAGTCAGATTTAAAGACATGTGTATACCAAACAAAGACTCGTATTTCTATATGTGTAACATCCCAGATGTACACTGTTCAACAGCAGAGGGAAACATTCAAACAAATGATGCTCAGACACACCAACCTTGTAGGTGACTTTGGCGCCCGGCTGCCTCTGTTTCTCCATCTGAACCAGGTATCCATCACATCTGGATGGGGTTCCACGGATGGGGTTGGCTGTGTTCACACTCTTAACCCGGCTCAGCTCAAGCTGCTTTCCTGTCATTGGCTCCCCTATGGGGGGCAGAACAGTGTAGGTGCTTGAAACCACAGATGAAGTGGTGGTGGGGGTCCCTGTGAGAACTGGACTCCATGTCTGGTTCTCCTCTTCACAAGATAATGGCCACTGTGTTGCAGTTGTACTGAAACACAGAATTAACGGTGGATAAATCATGGGAGGACCGATGATAATAGATTACCAGATAAAGAAGACCATTATTATTCATGTTACATGTTTATCTTACATATTGCCTATAGTTTGAGTTGTATTTAATTTTCATGTGGCATACCACACATATTTTCAAACTCACTTTCTTTGTCTCAGTGTCAGTGATGTCATTTGACTCGGACTGCAGGTATGCCGTCATGATGTCTACTTAAATCTAACACCTGAAAATAAAGAACTGCCTGTACTCAGTGGTGGTTAGTACTGACTTACTGCCCTTACTTCTCATTTCCTAACCCCACCTCCTGGTGACTCGAGCCACCCGCCCTGCGTTACTGATGTTGTAAGGCAGCTGGATAGGTGAGATCACATGAGAACCATCAGGTGCGTGAGGCTACCAAATAACTAGGTGTCTGTGTAAACACGTAGCTCATCCTTGTCAGGGAACAGGAAGAAAGTCTGGCGACTGATGAGGGTTCCTGACTGACTGCTGCTGATGTTACTGTATAGTTAGTAGGGCCAATGACTGAGAGGTTGTCAGAGTGAGTGTCAGAACCAATGGCGAACCACCAGTGAAACTTTGCACCGTGGCCACAGAGCACCTGACTGCTGCACAACGGACATGATGACTGTTTGTAGAGGATAAATGTCTCATTGTGAAGAGCTTGACTGTTGCAGAGGAGTTAAATGTGTGGGCTTACAGTGTGGACCAGGACTGAAACCAGCTACATGCTGGAGGCCTTACAGATAGATTTTTGGCTGCCGGTGAGTGACTGATGTTTTTTTTATTTTGGCACAGGGTAGGGACAAAATGATTTTTTCTTTATGCTGTATGTTTATGGTAAGTGGACTCATTACACTGGGGAGTTCCATAATCACCATGGAGGACAGGTGATCAGCACATGGAGATCCAATTAACCAACATGAGCAAGACGATGTCGGTGAGATGTTCTCAATGTTTCCAGTTGTTTTTGGTGTGAGTACAAACAACAAGCAGGCATCAGGAAAAGATAAAGAAGAAAGGAATAGTTTGCTAGGCTCAAGGCTACTGACTGACATCAGATTAGGAGAGTCTGTCTGTTTGTATCAACAGCTACATAAAAAGCTTATTAACCAAATATACATTTATGTACAAATAAATATAAATACACACAGACACAGGTGATGATCATGTCAGCTGCTGAAATGTGGCAGCAATGACTGATTATTTCATTGGTGTGTTGTTATTTCTCTGTGTGACCAGTAAATTATAATCTTGTTTTTTCTATTCAGCTGCTTTTATTTGATGCCACAGTAATGGAGTTGAACTACAAACAACAGTGTAAATGTTTCACCTTTGTTCTGTGATGCTCTCCAGGTTTCCGTGGTGAACTTGTGCCTTCAGCCCTTTCTCAGACACCAGGGAGGACTCGCCTGAATTTGTTTGCTGATATCCAGATGACAATGCCAGGTCAACTTCAGATGCGATGCTCCATTGAGGAGAAGCGTGAAGAGAAGCCATGTCGACCATGACATCCTGGCCGTTCGGCTGGAGTACCGGAAAAACATGAGATGAAGTGCTGAGGTTGATGTTGTGGTGAAGGCGGTGGGTCTGAGGCTTTGACTGAGTTACAGCAGCTGGTCTTGCTAATTGACAGTCTCCCGGCTTGGCTCTGACCCGCGACGCCGGGTGCTGCTCATTTTTAGAGGTGTTGGGGTGTTCCTTCCATTGTGCTTTCTTTGGGTCGTTCTTTCTTTGGGCTTTCCCTCTGCTGATCTGGGTGACCTGGGGTTAGAGTAGGATTAACAGTTAGAGGATAACATTTTTTCATTCTTCTAGAATGTCAGAGCATATCCATATGTTTTCCCCCAAGAACATCCACACCAAAACAGAAACCGGCGTAATAACAGATGTAGGGTTCTATCTTCCACCCAGTGCAAAGTGACACAAAGTGCAGAGCAAGTGTCATCGCTAGTCCAACTGACAAAGTCTGTCAGTTTCATGCCCACTACCCACTTTGTGTAAGAAGCAAATGCTGTCTACTTGCACCCATTTATGAGCCCTCCCATTGGTCAGCAGCATTGTTGGGGCATGTCTCTCTTGAGGCAGCAGAAAATGATTTGAACCATTGACCAACAAAAACCTGCTCTAAAGTCAATGCTGCAGAATTTTTACTGCCATTTAAAGGAGAATAAAGTGTGACAACACAGGCCAGTTTATAATGCTTGTATACTAGTAAACAGATCTGAATACATCTTCATCCACCCATCCCCAACATGTAAACATTACTTTCTCTGATTTAGACACCAGCACCAGTGCCAGTGTCTCAGGATCTATCAGGAGAGCTGTGTGTGGATGTGGAGAAGAACACAGAACACTAACATCACATACAGTCTGCATTGAGAGATTTGTTCATTGTTTCAGTGGTTAAGCAGTCATCAAAGGTCGGTGGTTCGATCCCCAGCCCCTGCAGTCTGCAGTCCTTGGGCAAGAACCCCAGTTTGCTCCCAGTATCTGTTCCATTGGGGTATGAGTGTTGGTGTGAATGGGTGAATGCTGGCTGGTGTTGTAAAGCTCTGAGTGGTCAGTCAGACTAGAAAGGTTCCATTTAAGTACATTCCATTCAACATCTACATTTGAATAATGAATGACGTTAGACTGCTGTGCCTTATGTGTAATTATCACAGACAGTGGAGACACACTCATTCTCTCTGCTGCTGGGGGATGGCTACAGGTAATGTCATTAAGATTTTACTTGTTAATGATGTTTTATTTCAACCAGCAGCATGCCATCCACTGTTAATCAGAGTGGTCATTTTAATGACCCACCCCTCCTGTTCTGCAGACATCCCTGGGCCTATTACACAACAGGCAGCCCTCCTCCTCTGTGGCTGACTTTGCTCATATGCAGTCAGATGGAGGCAGAGGGTCCACCGGCCAAGAACCACATACCTGTCTCTCAGTGAGATGAGTGCTACTGTTTAAGTAGCAATGCAACAGATTCAGGCAGACCTGGCTTGGAGGGAATGAGAGATGAACTGATTGGTTAAATTCATGCAGTGTCCAAAACAGCCATGAATATTTAAGAGACTAAATACAAGCCCTTTGAATCTTGCGCCTCATTTAACTTGCAAAAGGGAGTTGAACACATGCTAAATGGACCTGTGCCATGCACTTGGTTTAACTAGGGCCCACAGCCTCTGTCATAGCAGCTGGAATACTGTGTGTTCAGCAAACAAGCCCTAAACAGGGCTCTAATTTTGATAGTCATATTCAGGGATGTGATCTTACTAACTCTGCATTTCAGTCACATATGCAAACTTTCAAACATCAACTCTAAAGCTTCCCATTTGCATGAAAAAAACGACAACAGACAAACATGAGCTTGAAGAGAGAGCCACAATTATTTCTCAAATGTAAGAAGTGAAGACGCTCCTCGCATGATCTCACCACATTATTCAGCAGGAGCTTTATGAGTCCGTGTCTCCTGAATCCAATGCTGCTGATTTAGCAAACACCAGCTTTGCACATTCCAGTGGGAAAAGAATCATACTCCTCTGCTTGGAAGCGTTAAGGTGGCTGCTCAAGTGCTCCAGATAATAACGCCTCTCCAGTCTTCTCCTCTCTCTCTCTGACTCCTGTTTGTATTGTTTTTAAATGGTCTCTGCCAAGCCCCAGTGCAACAATAAGGTGGTTGTGTCCACTTTCCCTAAAGACGACCAACAGGCAGGGTGACAGTGTCCTTACTGACTGCCCTTGCTGGAACTTCCATAAGACAAACTAGATTTGATCAGATTTGTGTTTGGGCTGACATGTCCTCCAAATAAAGAGCACGTCAGCTGGAGGTCTGAAATGTTGAAAAACAACATGCCGGAACAAAAGACCACGTTTCCTTATCTTTTTCTGACTATGAACTGAAAGTGCTGCCTTTCTGAAGCCCATTAAAATCTATACAATTACACTCACTTAGGGTATCAATACTGCATCCATGTCTATTGATGCCTGTCTTCTTCAACCACATTATATGACATCAATTCACTGTTTCACTTGCTCCTAATGTAACTGCTTGTGGTATGGAAATATGTTCTGTTAATGCTGTAATGAAAATCATTTGGTTAACTTCAGGACTCCCCTCAGCGCAGACAACAGTCTGAGTGGATCAATGATATTGACAGGCACAAGACTTTTTCACTGAATGCCACTAATTCTGACAGCTTGAATAGGTGAAGGTCATAAGAAATGAGTGGATCCAGTCATAACACATCCGTCAATACGTGTGCTGGTGATAGCATTAATAGGCTGAGATTAAGCTTCTGACCACAGTTGGACAATCCACCTATCCTTTCATGTAAGCTGCACGTCCAGCAATATGGTGGTAAACAGAACCAAGAGGAGAACCGTTCTGAGAGGAGGACCTTCTGTTTCAGATGATTAATGAGGAGATAGCAGTTGTTTAAAGATCCCCTGTCAGTGGGTAGGATTACCTTTAAGAATCAGTACCACTGAGTACCTGAGAGTGGATCTGAGTGAGAGAGTGATGTAATCACACCTCTAACACCTGCTGTAATATCTATAATGAATGCAAAGCTGGTCAGGGAAACATCTAATCTGAGGGAACACCTGGTCAAACACATGATAAATGTAAAAGCTGAAGAGTGGACCACGATCCAAAGGGGAGCAGCAGCTGCAGCTAACAGCCACTGCACTCATTAATGGAGAATCATGGCAAACACTCCATGAACTGTGAGCATCAACAATTTCATCAATGCTGTCACTAATTAGCTGGCTGGATAGGTTGCTGTTGGAGATCACTGAGCTTTTTACACTCTCTTGGATGATGTTAGCTTAGCCTTTTTACTAGCGTTAGTCAGCACTCAGCCTCAAACATACAGACAGCCTCTGACTCCGTCTGAATGCCTTTTAGTACGCTACAGCATGAGAGATGGTTGGTATGTCTGAGACCTGAGTGCATGTAAAGACAATAGTACATGAAACCCATACTACTTGTGAATAAAAATTACATTTAGGCTTCACTGTGCTGGTGACAACAACGACAGAATAGAAAAGCAAAGCCAGTGTCTCTTCTTTTGGAACCGAAGCTGGGTATTTCTGCTCTCTAGTGATCCTGCTGACATCATCTATACTATTTTATTTAGTCCAGTACTGTGCTGATATTCCATCACATCCTCATTTTAGTCTAATTGTTAAGTGTGCAGAGTAAAAAACATCTCTCCACCTTCTCCCAGCTTCCTCCTTTGAAGCGATGCCAGACTTACAACATATTTGGTTTTGTTACTACAGACAGTTAAGTACAGAAATAAAGGTACTATCGGATACCAGTGTCAAATTCCAGGTAACAAACTGGGATCAGTACCACCCATATCAGTGACTGTGTGTCCAGCGGTGTTCACACACACGAACACTTTGTGCCTCTCACCTTCACCCATTCCCCTGCCATTGCCTTTTGTCGTCCATTAAAACATCCAATCAGTTGGAGCAAATGATCCTGCCTGTATTACACGTTGAGCATGGTAAGCTGTGTAATATCTTTTCTACTAAATTGGGAGGCCCTTAATTGCTTCTCTGCGATACAATGTCACAACAAAGTCAGGCAATTGCAGCCTGCTGTATTACCTCCTGTACCCGGGAAACATCTGCTTCTGCCAATGAGGACTTCAAAGGATCTGTGGATCTTGAATTGCATTTAGCTGCTATTGTGGCCGGCCCAGGTAATCTTGATTAGGTGTTTAGACTGAAGCAGGGTATACAGTGGCAGAGAGCTCCCCAGAGCTTTGGACTAAAGCTATTAAAAGATTGTACATTTTATTCCCCTGGCTTTGAAGTGAGGGCCTGAGAGGAGGGAGGACTCTGAGGGGTGAGTGCAGCAGCAGAAGATTGATCTGCTACTTCTGTCTTTATCAAAGGAGGACCCAGCCCCAATGAAGCCAATCATAGCAACTGCCACTCTGAGATTGGCTGGACTAAACATTTGCATTAGGAAATTATGTACATTTAACAACATGTCTAATTATCACAAGTTGCCCTCGGATGGCATTTCTTAAAGAGCAAATGTGTATTTTAAAAGGGCCAAGAAAAAAACTGGCCTGTCTGGACTATTGGGGGGGGGGGGGGGGGGGGGGGGGGGGGGGTTAGCAGGAAAAGCTATATGGTAAAAGTTGTGTGGTTGTTCTAATTATCCTCAAAAAGTTCTTTTTGTTTTTTTAAGATCTCTCTCTCTCTCCATCTCTCTCTCTCCATCTCTCTCTCTCTCTCCATCTCTCTCCATCTCTCTCTCTCTCCCTCCATCTCTCTCTCTCCATCTCTCTCTCTCCATCTCTCTCCCTCTCTCCCTCCATCTCTCTCTCCCTCTCTCTCCCTCCATCTCTCCCTCCATCTCTCTCCCTCCATCTCTCTCCCTCTCTCTCTCTCCATCTCTCTCTCTCCCTCCATCTCTCTCTCTCTCCCTCTCTCTCCCTCCATCTCTCTCTCTCCATCTCTCTCTCTCCATCTCTCTCTCTCTCTCTCCTTCCCTCCCCCTCTCCCTCTCCCATATATTACATATCTCTTCACATATGTGTATGGTTTGATCCAAGAACTTATCTGATGATTATTGGGGGGGGTTGTTGTTGTGTCTGTCAGGAAGGGCGTCCGGTGGAAAACCTGTGCCAGATCAGCAATGCAGCCGACAGAAGATCATAGATGATCATAATTCATGATTCTAGTTTTAAGTGTACCTATGTGGGCGATGACTCTTGAATGAAGAGAAATCATCTTGTTTGGCAATAAATTCAATTTCATTTTTCTTCATAATGAGTGGTTTGACACTTATTTCAAGAGATCTTTCATTTTTCTGAAGCCTTGATAATTTTTCTTATTTCAAGAAATCTCAGTACAATCATTTTACTTCACTGGCATATAAATTGTCTTGTTTTGTAGTCTGGATCTTCTTACATGAAGCATTTATTTCTTATATTTAGATTTAGTGACATATTTAGAAAAGTGAAATCCAGAACAAACTGTCATGCAGTTTTTACATACATTTTATTTTGGCGAGCCTGTTTGTAAAATAAGTCAGATTTGGATAACCTTTGTTGACTTATTATACTGTTTTCGCAACACACACAATTCAAAGATTGATCCTAGGATGAAACAAGAAATAGACTACATGTAAATTGGTGCCCCTTTCTTTTATGGCCCATGTCGTCCATTAAGTGAGACACGTCTTTGGGGAGACGGGGCAATTGAAAAGTAACAAGCGAATTCAGAGGGAAAATGAGAAAAACACAACGGTTTAAGAGAGGGAAAGGCTCTGGCTCTGTTTACTATGGCACAAAGCTAATGGCTCTTGACTATGTAAATGGTGATGATATGAGACATTGGGCTGGGGCTCAGATGGGTGAACAAGGTTGGGGGTATTATAACCAGCAAACAGTCTTATGGCCCAACAAATGGGGAATGCAGGCCATCTCCACCAATTATGCCACTGTGCCAGGTGCAGGGATGTCTAAGAGCCTATTGGTAACAGTGCGTCTCTGATGTTCTTGTTGTACACATCAATTCATAATAAGGACTGCATAGGCAGACATGAATCTTTTTATATGGTGGAAGGGAAGGCAGATGAAAACAGCTAGGCTCCTCTGCCAAATTAATATTCCAGACTAGGCCAGAGCAAACATCAGAGGATATTGTCTGGGATGACAATAAAGGCACAACCATATCAACAATATAACTAAATGATCACAAGGATTCTAATGCAGAGGGAAAGAAAATAGAAACAAGGAAGAAAACAATTTTGGCCTAAATTGTGCTCATGAGAAAAGCAGCATTCAAGCAACGGCCAATTAATAGTGTCTCCAATATTAGAACAGGTTTTCAGGGATAGAGGTATCAACACTTTGCTGCAACACTTAACAGATACGATTAAATAATACTTGATTTGAGTAGATACAGACTACAAAAAAATTATCTGCCAGTGTTGAAAGATAATTGCACTTGGTAGGATTTCTGGAGATAAGAAAAATGATCTACGCTTTAGAAAAGAGTGAATTAAGTGGCAAACCACTTATTCCAAGCTTTTATTGAGTCAGATAAATTCAACACATCAACTCTTCTTTTTAATCAGACTGAAAATAATCTTCAAACCAAAGCTACTAAACATGATGATTCCCTTCTGTCTAAAAATGATGAAATCAAGAACACAATTACAATTAGTCAAGATGAAGCTGGCTGAGAGGCGGGACACACCCTAGACACATTTCCAAGCAAATTCCACACAGCTCTGAGGTAGGTTTAGAAGCCACAGCCTTCTGACTGAGGACAGAGATGAGCACTACAGATGTAAATCTGCATCAAACCATGAGCTGTCAGGCCACATGGTGTTACACATCACAAACTGTAGGGCTTTTATATTTCATATATTCAGTAGAGCTGCCCAACAATCATTATCAATGTTAGTGCAGCTCCTGGTGTCTGATTCTGGAACTGCACACTATTTCAACAGAGGGTGAGCGACAGACAGCCTGTTTGGTGACACATGAGATCAAATTCTCATTCTGTGGATGACAGTTTTATCCATACCTCATTGCCATTATCAGACGTGTCCTGCTGGAGTGCATGTACCGACATATAGGAGCCACAACTGTTCGTGTTGCGCCCCAGGGTTAGTTTGTTATGTTCCACGATGTCCAGTTTGGGTCTTTCATGCTTCTTCTTTGAGGAAACCTTAGGTCTTGAGAATGTGGGTGAGCTAATATGCTGCATTTGAGTGGATTCTCCTTGTGTCTGTCTCAGTTTTTGCTGGTTGTAGGTCTTAAACTGTGGAGGTATCACGGAGCCATTCTGATCGTCTCGTGAGTGGAGGTAGTATGGCTGGTCAGAGTTTACTTCACAGTATTCCTTGATGGAAATCTGGGGACTCTGACTGAAGTGGCCAGCCCCCGTCAGTTTGGTCCTCCAGTTGGGGTCATAGCGGAGGTCAGAATAGACATCATCAGAGAGGCTGAGAAGATTAAGAAAGACAAACACAACAAGAATGAAATACTCTCCATCTCCTGCAGGGTGCATTTCATCAGGGACAGAAGCCTGTCACTGAACTGATAATGATAATGGGGGACACACAGCTGTGACTGAATGTACCTGAGCCCTCCTGCACAAGGTGACTAAGCACCAGTATGTAGTAACACTATCCAAAAAGAAAAGCCTTGTGCGTAGTTAGTCAACATAAAATACAAGCATGAAATACTCATATCCCCATATATGACGGTCTTTTATATTGTAAAAACTAACTCAAACGTTTGAGACTTGGTGGTGTGAATGGATGAACTGTCCCTGTTGCTGTAATTCTTGTTGATTGCATATATGAGAAATAGTCACATTTTCAAAATAAAATAAATAAATAAATGAAATGTTCAACACAAAAAAAATAAAATGACAAAAATCCCTAAATAGCAAAAGGCACCACTTTATGATATGACTGATGAGTGTATGAAGTTTAGTGAACAAATGTTTCACAGTTTCTGAGTTATTGTCCAGAAATGAAACGTGACACACAGACAGACGGATGGATGGACATTAGCCTCCATGTCCATCATGGTGGGGGATCATAAAGACAGTATATAATAATAAGTCAGAGCTCTACTGGAGATCAAATAACAATGGAATCACAGAGTAGAGTCCTGATTAATTAGTAAGTAAGTGATTTAATCATTGATAACAGCTTTAATCATTCCATTTCCATATCTAAAGATGTTTTAGAGACACCTGAATGCCACGTTGGTCTGGAGTGAGAGGTCAAAGGAACAAGAGGCATTAGACCATTATTAGAATGATGATGTCCTCAAACAAAGAGAGCCAGGCCTTGTCAGAGATGTCTGGAATTGAAATAGATGAGGGAGATTATGAGCCTGTATTTACAGATAATTTTCATATTTTCACCTCCAGCCTCACTAATGAGAGTGTTTGAGAGCTACTAGCGGGGGAATGGTTCACAAACGGCAATTTTCAGCTTATGAAATGGCTCAAAAATTGCAGGCTAAAATGCTCTTTCTGATGGTGATGAAAAGATCTCATTAAAATAAATAGCAGAGAGCCTCTTTGTTGTGCTTACTGGAGGACGAGGGGAGCCTAATTCTCCCCCATGCAGTGATGCTGTGCGTTGGGGGAGGGGGTTGCCTAGGTGTACGGCCCTTCACTTCGATGAGGCCAAGAGGCTAAGGGATGTCTCTCTAATGACTCAAACAATTTGGAGAATGCATTATAGACAACATGCAGCTGGGTGTAATGCTTCCAACACATAGCCTATTATTGGTTCCCCACGATACAGACACCTAAATAAAAGCCAGCAGATAAACACTGAATGGAAAAATAAAAAATGGTCGATGGACAATACTCAAACATCCGTGTGCAATATTTGGAGGGAAATACAGTGAAGGTGGATGAATAGGAATCTTCTGCTTGAATGAGGAATAGAGTTTGCAAACTCTGCAATGTGTGAAAAGGCTTATCCACTTTTAGGTTGGGAGGGGGGGGCAAGAGAGAGGACTGTGAGAACATAATGGAAATGGGACTGTGTGCTGCTGTGGCTCTATGAAATAGAGCCTTTTGTGACGATGTGTCGTGGTCATTTTCCTCTGAAACAATGTACCGTGGCAGCAGACACACACTCAATCTGCATGGGTTAATGACAGGAACATGGAGAAGGCCCCTTCTCTATTTTGGAGGGAAATGACTATAAGGCAGCGTCAGAGGGAAGGAGAGAAGAAAAGAATGGTGAGGGTCGATAGAGCACAAGAACAGATGTGGTGTTGTGTGTCGATGGCTGCCTCTGCCCCATCAAAAGAGAGATCTCCTTTACAGTAACAATGACCCTTGTTAATGGACCACGAGTGACCACTTATTGTGATCCGCCCAAAGCAAACAAAAACCTAATCTCACTCAAATGAATACCATCCACCCATCCATCAGTTTCCTTTAGCTTATCCAGGGTCGGGTCACAGTGGCAGCAGGATAAACAGGCTATTCCAGAACGCCGTTCTTCTGAAAGCGCCTGAATTAGGCCATCACACTGCAGCGTCCCGTCACCGCCTGCATCTCATTAAACAACGGGCACCATGTCATTGTTCAGTGATGACTGAAGGCTATTTATCTTCTATCATACAAAGTAAAAGTAAAAGGTTTGATTACTGCTGTGATTCTCATTGATGCTTTTCATCTCAGCAGCACTATTAGCTGCTTAGGCTGCATTCATTTGTCACAGACATTGAAAGTAACCGTCCAGTTCAATAGGCAAAAAGAACAAGGTCGGGTCCAATCTCCTCCTGGACAACTGTTCATGTTAATAAAGTTATTTTGATGCACAAGGTTACACACATAATGTGACCAGTCACAATGTTTTATGCAACACTCGTCTTTATAAGCACCCAATGAGAAATTAACAACTCATCAAAACACAAATCATGATTTTTACTTTTATTCACCAACAAAATAATAAACACTGTAGGTTTGGGCTCAGCTACTAAGATCAATTACCACCATCTAGTGGCCCAACTCTATATCTGAATAGGTATTCCAGACCAGTGGTTCCCAAAACGGACACAAATTAGACCACAGACTTCCATTGGATACAGTTTTTGTTTTTAGACGTTGTTTTTACTACAAGAAGTGTATGAAAACCAGAACAGTCACAACTAGTCCCCATTTTGCTGGGGACCCCCCTGGGAGTCCCTGGACTGGTTTCAATTTGGAAAAGCAGAGTTGTTGAGGATAAGTCTGTCAGGGCTCTGCCCAAGCTGCATCCTGCTCAGCTCTCAGAAAACCCAAACCTCGGCCGAACCTAGACAAATACCAGAACCCATCACCACTGGCCTGCCCTGTTCACCGGACTGCTCTCTGGGTCCAACCACTAAGCAGCTATAACAAACACTGTTAAACTGGGTGACAAATTCAGCACACACACACTGAGACTGTGTGATCACCCATGTTAGTCTGTTTGTGTACAAGATATGTCAAAAAGTGATTGATATGTGACATGAATGTTTGTGATGATGAGAGATGATGATGAGAGATGATGATTAGATTGCCGGTCCAGATGTGGATACGGGTCCAGGATCTTTCTTTTTTTTTTTGTGGTTCCGTTAACGTCGACAGATGGGGCAGTTTTTCTCAAAAACTAAGTTATAGGGACTCATAATTCACTTACACTCATTACGCGGTAACACAAAAGTAGGCCCAGGCTCCCACAATGATTTTTATTAATTTTTCACTTTTGTATTCACATTATTTATGATTATATTATTTTTGTTCCTGAATTTGATCATTAGTTTTTGCTATTAAAGTAAATTATTAAGAATTATTTGAAAGTACATAAATTTAGGATTTTAAATTCAATGGCTGTTTCAAATTGTACTTCTATGTTTTGATTGAATCATAGTTTTCTATGTAAATCATTCTATTTTATATGAATAACTGTTTAACAGTGTTATGGTTGTTGTCTTTTAAGTCACTGATGAACATTCATTCTAAACTTTTATTGTGGCTTGGTCTGGAAACTTTTAATGCTTTAAAGTTCTAATGCCCATGGCAGTGGTGGAGCATGCACTTCTGAGGGCTTTTTATCCCCCCCACATAGAAATGAAGGGGATATAAGCCTAAACTATACATAAACTATGCATAGCTACTAGATTCACCAAACATTATACACGAATCAACCATGAAAAGTAATTGTGCCTTTTGACATTTTGAACTTCCTAAAAATATTATTTTTTGAGTTTTCCATGGACAGACGATTTTAAGGAGACACTGAAGGTTGGTCATCTTCTTCATAATAAAAATCATATCCATGACTCTAGGCTCACCAGATGAATGGAGGATATGTCATGTCTAGTTTAGGTTATTATGACTATCTTGCTGCTGTAAATCAATTAAACAAATTGGCTCAACAAATGCTCTATTTACACAATTAATGAATAATGTTTGCTAAAAACTGCAATACCCAGCTATCTTAGGAGAACACTGAACTTTTATAAAACAGATAATGTACACATACAGTATGTCTTTGAAGAGGATGTACCGTCACAAACGCTTTACTGGTGCCAAACCAAACTCATGAATTCCAATGTTAAACAGCCAAAGGTAAAAAGGTAGTACAAACCAAACTTCAGGATAACTTAAACTAATCTCATGTGTGCTACCTTTGAGCATTTAACATGACACACAGAGCATGTGACCCCTCTTCAAAGATTCACATCTTCAGCAGGAACTTGGGACACAGACAGACAATAGAAGTGAAAAACAGAGATGTGGAATGTGTTCAATATATCCAATATACTTGTTTTTATCATGAGCTTAAATCCTTGTTCTGCTGACCTGGTTCTAAGGACTCAGGGTGTACCTGATACCATCGCTTAATCATATAACCATATTATTTGTCTTTGTCAGATGACGGCATTAATATGAACTTACCTTATTCCTTCGCTTTCAGCTGTCTGTGTGTCCACATATTCAGTCGGTAACATGGTGGGACTCCTCTTAGCATGGCAGTGTGCCACTACTTCTAGGCTATCATAAAGACATCCAGTTTCATCATCAGTTGGATCTTCATCCTCTCCATCCCCACCTACTAAGCTGACAGTGTTCTCCTTTAGCGATAGTACGCATCTGTTTTGATGGGGATACATGTGCTGTTGGTCAGCTCTCTCCTGAGCCGGGCCGTCGGAGTCCACACATTCCCACTGGTTGGCCAGAACTGCTCGTCTCATAGGGCCATTCTTCTCTTCCTCAGTCTGTAACACGTTGTCATGTCTAATTCCTTTATCCATGTGTTAACGTTTGAGGTGGACACTTTGAGCCATGAAGGTGATCGTCTGTGTGATAATGTACAAGCTGCAGCAAACACAAGGGAAAAAAGGTAGTTTTATTACACAACATGAGAGATAAAGTATGCATGTTTATATTTCATGGCTTTAAAACGGCCCATTTTTGTTGGGGTAAAAACCCACACAAGACATAAGCTGTATATAGGACACCCTAAAAGACACATTATCATGTTTTATCAACATAAGGACACCCTAAAAGACACATTATCATGTTTTATCAACATAAGGACACCTTAAAAGACACATTATCATGTTTCATCAACATAAGGACACCCTAAAAGACACATTATCATGTTTTATCAACATACGGACATCTTAAAAGACTCATTATCATGTTTTATCAACATAAGGACACCTTAAAAGACACATTATCATGTTTTATCAACATAAGGACACCCTAAAAGACACATTATCATGTTTTATCAACATAAGGACACCCTAAAAGACACATTATCATGTTTTATCAACATAAGGACACCCTAAAAGACACATTATCATGTTTTATCAACATAAGGACACCTTAAAAGACACATTATCATGTTTCATCAACATAAGGACACCCTAAAAGACACATTATCATGTTTTATCAACATACGGACACCTTAAAAGACACATTATCATGTTTTATCAACATAAGGACACCCTAAAAGACACATTATCATGTTTTATCAACATAAGGACACCCTAAAAGACACATTATCATGTTTAATCACCATAAGGACACCTTAAAAGACACATTATCATGTTTCATCAACATAAGGACACCCTAAAAGACACATTATGTTTTATCAACATAAGGACACCCTAAAAGACACATTGTTTTATCAACATAAGGACACCCTAAAAGACACATTATCATGTTTAATCACCATAAGGACACCCTAAAAGACACATTATCATGTTTAATCACCATAAGGACACCCTAAAAGACACATTATCATGTTTAATCACCATAAGGACACCCTAAAAGACACATTATCATGTTTTATCAACATAAGGACACCTTAAAAGACTCATTATCATGTTTTATCAACATAACGACAACCTAAAAGACACACTATCATGTTTAATCAACATAAGGACACCCTAAAAGACACATTATCATGTTTAATCACCGTAAGGACACCATAAAAGACACATGATCATGTTTAATCAACATAAGGACACCTTAAAAGACTCATTATCATGTTTTATCAACATAAGGACACCTTAAAAGACTCATTATCATGTTTTATCAACATAAGGACACCTTAAAAGACTCATTATCATGTTTTATCAACATAAGGACACCTTAAAAGACTCATTATCATGTTTAATCAACATAAGGACACCTTAAAAGACTCATCATGTTTTATCAACATAAGGACACCTTAAAAGACTCATTATCATGTTTTATCAACATAAGGACACCTTAAAAGACTCATTATCATGTTTTATCAACATAAGGACACCCTAAAAGACACATAAGGACACCCTAAAAGACACATAAGGACACCCTAAAAGACTCATTATCATGTTTTATCAACATAAGGACACCTTAAAAGACACATTATCATGTTTAATCAACATAAGGACACCTTAAAAGACTCATTATCATGTTTTATCAACATAAGGACACCTTAAAAGACACATTATCATGTTTAATCAACATAAGTACACTTTCAAAGACACATTAGCTGTGATCATATCTGGGTCGTTTGGAGAGACACAAGTACCAGAGTTAGCCTCATTGCATAATTGCCTAAGTCATATTTTGGCCAAATTGAGATATCTGCCTAACTCTACTCTCCTAACACTGCTGATTCACTGTGCATTATTGCCTATGCCATCAGCCTATCGGAATGCTTGTTACATTCCAAAATCACTATCTGCCCAAGTCATCTCTTTGACATAGGCATTTTTGACACTACATACAAAGATGGCTCGGCTGACCACAAGTAAAGCATTAGCTCTTATCTTTTCATCTGGTAAGTAAGCTAGTTCATATTTCTTCAATAAAAACTTTGTATACAGTAAATGTACTTTCAGTCGATCAGAAAATTTGCCTAAGTCACTTTTATTTGTTATGGAATCGTTGTGTCTTTTTTTTTTGCAAATTTGTTCACACATCTGGTCGAACTTACTATTACAGTATAAATAAAAAGTTCTTACGTGTTTGCTGAAAAATGTGTTTTTTCTTCTTTTCTGAAAACCTTAAAATATGACTTAGGCAATTATGCTATGAGGCTAACTTGTTTCATCACTAAACATTGCATATGAAACATTTATACGCAGACTTGAAAAGCAAGCACTAGTTCCCTGTTTCCAGTTCCAAAGTTTCACCTTTTAATATAGTCAACAATATTGTGGGCTTTAACTAAACCTGGCTTAATTTAAAACTTCTCCATTGTTCCCAAATACGTGTAAATGCAAACAGTAATGAGGAGATGTGTCCATATGAATCCTGTCATATTAAAATGAAGACTCATTTTGAAATCTTTTGTCTTTCTGATACAAACCATCTCTACAGGTAGTTTTCACAGTTCTTTTCTGCTCTTTCTACTCATCTGCAACTCCTGGGTTTGCTCAAGTTAAACTGTCCTTCCTTTTGTTTTACCCCACAGATTCATAACGAGAGAAACGTTTGACTATGAGGTGTACCAGAGGAAACAATCTGTTTCAGAGCAGAAGATACCGTTCTGAATATAAGATGAACCAGTCAGTGTCCTTGTGTAACTGAGTGGGATCTTGATTTTCATTTGGTAACCCATATATTTCTGTAAAGCACATAAATATGATGAGGGTATATAGTTGTCAGTGTGTCCATCTGTCCATCCATCATCATTTTTTGTCCAGAGCACATCTCACAAACTATACGTTCTAGCTTCATCCAACTTGACACACATCTCAGCCATATTACATAGTTGTGCCTAGTATCTGAGTTATATTTTAGAAACTAAGGGCAAAGCTTAAAGTAAGAAAGGAAGACCAGGGGGTTCGGGTTCGGGTTAGGGTAGGGCAGAGGGGAGGTGGCAGAAACAACTAACACAGCAAGACGTAGAGCAAAAGCTTCCAAAAGAAAAACTGAAATAGGAGGGATTCACACTGGTCATGACAAAATGAAAGACGTCAGAGCAAAGCAAGCAGAGGGACAAGAAAGGTCACATTTAACATTCAGGCGGGTGTGATACGATACTAAACCCAGGAAACGCCTCGTTTTTTTTCCAGATGGTGAATCTAGCTAAGGTCATAATGTCTGGGACTTCTAACAAATCCTCGTCCCAGCGACTCAACCAAAACCAGCGCTGAGTGTGAAGTCAGATGATGACCCTGGTTGTGATGCTTATGTCTCTGACAGGACAGAAGTTTTCAATTAGATTTTACAGATGAAACTCACAACTCCCTTCAAGATCATGAAGTCTACATTATTTCTGAAGAAAGCTTCACAAAGGCAGTGTGAAAGAGAAGCGGGCCTGCTGTAGTCAGAGATGTCTACAGTACATTCTGAACAGTTTTATGAATGCTGTGCTTTTTCACATGCATGATTTTTGTGCTGTTACATGGAAAGCAAATGGGGGGGGGCTTCTTTAAGGATTTCAAGGTTGACGGTTCCTGCCAATCAAGCCAGCCTCACCTTTTCTAGAGCAGATGTATTTCACAGTGATCTGAAGACAAGTTCTCTTCAGTTTGTGAGCTACAAAGAGCAGGATGTCCTGAGGCATGTTACAAATGATCTATCTATGGTCTTCTACAAGTGTTCAACACCAGTGGGTGTAAGAGGAGGGTCGCTGCTGCTGCTGCTGCTCTGTCAGAAATCTCCTAAGGAACTAGTCCAGAAACCAATGTTTGTGATTGACTGCTGGAGGGAGATCACAAAAGCAGAGATGCATCTCAACCCTCACGAACTGACCAAAATGTACTGTGACCTCAAACCCACATCCTAAAGACTGATAGGGATATGAATCTTTCCTGCAGAGATGACAAACGGGTGACCCAGCACCTGAAAAGATGAAGAGGACAAGCTGGGAAGATTTTTGAGGTGGCTGCACTGGCTCTGATTTGTGTGTTATCAAGATGGACTTCATAGTTCAGGTCCAAGAGAGCAACACCTGGATAATGAACGCTGTACAGAAAGGCATTATGATGAAACTATGTTTATGATCTAAAATATGACACAGTTCACACACAACCACACACAGACACATGCATTCATTGAAAAACAGATGGACACACGATTAATACAAACTCAAACACACATTCTTTGACAGAAAAGGCTGTTCTGAGACACTGCTCAGCGTCTTGACAGAAGCATGTACTTTCAGTTGTAATGAAGTCGTAGGCAGAGGTTGAAGGTGGTGGATTCCATTTATTATCATGTAGTGCGGAAGCATTTCAAAGTGTGATTTCTTTTTGGTCATTTGCATAAAAATACTTCGTTCTGGATGGCCATTGTTTTTAGACTTGTGCTGTGTGTGTTTAAGACATTTCTTTATGATAAACGGCATCTATGAAAGATTTCAAACGTATATTCTGTCGCTGAATTTAACTCAGGCACTGTAAGTAATTTGAGATACTTGTATGCCACGCGCATATTTCCATTTCATTCTACTTGATACTTTTACTCCACTACAACTCAGGAAGAAATTTGTAAAAAGCCCAAGGGCCATTTCTTCTGCATTATTATAACTTTTCCTAATGACACTTTGAGGATATTTTGCAGATAATAATTTGTTTTCAATGCAGGACTTTCACTCGTCATGGAGTATTTTGATAGTAAAGTATCCCAACATGGAATAGGACACAAGAAAGTGGAGTTGGTAGGCCTACAGGATATCCCAGCGGCTGTGGTTCACCGGAGGTAATGGCTCTTGTACAATCAGACATTAATACATTGTTGGACCTACAGTAGCTGCAGTATAATAGTATTTTTTAAGTAAAGGATCCAATTACCTCTTTGACCACTGATATTCAGACAGATCAGCTAATGCATACAATAACGTAATTGCTTACAGCAATTGTTTTTTTTTAGAGATCCCATTACTCTGTAAAGAATACACAGAAAAAAAAGGGATATTTTGAAGTGCGTTAGGCCTGTAGTAAAATGCTACACCTCTATTTAGGTCCAAGATACCGTTGTTTTTGTTGCCCCACCAGCCTGTCACGACAGTGTTAAAGCTACGCGTCACATAGCTGATCAGCTATCGTATATTTAGCTTATCAAGGCAGGCGCAGATTTAATAAGAAGTTCAAATCACGTAAAAACGTCTGTTGTGTTTATTGTATTTACAGAGGAAAATTCATTAGTTAAAGAGAATCAGGTAAGAGAGCTCACCTCATCAGATATTCACCTGTTTTCCTGTCAGAAGCGTTACTTCGCTCCGATGCAACCATGGAAACGCCGACGCAAACATGTTGCCTTCACGTACTCATCGTGGAAGCTTCGACTTTCAACCACTGACGTTCCATACGGCTGATTCACCACCGCAGACATTTCTTGCAACCAGAAAACGATGGTGTAGACAAAAGTGTCGTTTTAAAATTTCTAGTCTACTTTACTCTTACATCCTGCCAGTCATGCATTCAAGCAAGCGTAATGACGTCACCATGTCATTGACGTTGGCCACGCCTGAAATGGAGCAGAGATAGGCTGCAGCTATGCTTTTACAATGTCCGCCGTGGTGATTGGTTATTGCAGTTGTTCGCGTTGCAACGTCAAAGTAACAATTTTAGATACTTCCGTCCAATAAATCTCACCACTCCGTTTTAACATGCTAGTAGGTCAGTAGCGCTAAACCTGCAGTCACTTAAAGCCTTTAGCACAATGTCCAAAAAATCCGTTTTAATGTGTCGACACTGAGCCTCTCACGCATGAGCGGAGATGGTCGACAAAACTGGTACAGTGGCTGTCGCTTTTCAGTGATTTGTGGTTCATCTCTCAAGATCCTAGCATTACACGGACAAAGTATAAATTTATAAACATGAATATAAAGAAATGTTCTACGGAGTCCTTCCACCATTTTTAGAGTCCTATGATTGTCAAACCAATCTCACAGCCACCAAGTCAGAAGGAGGGTTGTCATTTTCACTAGAGGTCATCGTAGACATGCCTGTTTGAAATGGGCCGTTTGTAGGCCTGTGTTGCAGATTGCAGCAATTGGACATAACTAATTAGCAATCGACAGTGTGCCAATTATATCAACTTCACTTATTAAATTTCACCACTACACAGATTTAAATTGAAAACAGCACAAACAGACTGAATAAGGGTCATAAGATTTTTATTGCCAAAATAATGACATTTCAGTATACAAAACTGAAAGCACAACTGTGCCAACAAGTTGTTCCCGGTGTCGCAAACAAAACCATGTGATCCCTGAACCCCAATTTTATTTTAATGACACTCTTAAAGCTTGCTGTAACTTGTGCTATAAGAGGGTTACTTTCTTAAAAAACATCTCAGTAGTAGCTGAAGGGATGGAATGTTTAGTCGACCTCCTCGATTGTTGGTCCAGATGATCCACCACCAGGGGCTGCACCACCAGCACCAGGGAAGCCACCAGGCATACCCTCTGGCATACCACCAGGCATGCCACCAGCACTCTGGTACAGCTTAGTGATGATGGGGTTACACACCTTCTCCAGCTCCTTCTGTTGATGCTCATATTCATCCCTCTCTGCAGTCTACAAAATAAGGATATTTTTATGCTCTGGGAAATTCATATCAATTACATTTTTTAAAAAGGCCCTCAAGCATGAAATAAAGACAATCCCCCGTGGCGGGTATATTTCACCAAAGACAGACAAGATATTCATGTTGTGCCAATCGTAATTCTATATCTGCATCTGAGAAAAAGTTAAATTTTCAAAATGTAGAATAAACTTCAATTCAAAAATACATGGGAGATGTGTCAAGTTTTGTTAAAAAAAAAAGATATAGAGAGCAATAGATGCATCTCTATTTATATATATATAGAACAGTTTGAGTTTTGCACCAGAAACACTCACCTGAGATGAATCCCACAGTGGTGTGTACAAGGTTTTGCAAAAATATATCTGACAATTGTAGAGTTATGCTCCTGAAACTTAACACGCCATAGGGGATGAAAAAAAAAAGAGGCTAAATTTACCTGGTTCTTGTCCAGCCAGCTGATGACCTCGTTGCACTTATCCAAAATCTTCTGCTTGTCATCGTCACTGATCTTGCCAGCAAGTTTCTCATCCTCCACTGTAGACTTCATGTTGAAAGCATACGATTCCAGGCCATTCTTCGCAGAAACCTTGTCGCGTTGGACGTCATCTTCAGCCTTGTATTTCTCGGCTTCTTGAACCATGCGTTCAATGTCCTCCTTACTGAGACGACCTGGAAGCAAGTTGCCAGGTGAGTAACAGCATCATTGTACATTTGAGTCTACTTGAATTTAATTCAAAACTCACCCTTGTCATTGGTGATGGTGATCTTATTCTCCTTGCCAGTGCTCTTGTCTACAGCAGAGACATTCATGATGCCGTTGGCGTCAATATCAAATGTCACCTCTATCTGGGGAACGCCACGAGGAGCTGGAGGGATGCCCGTCAGCTCAAACTTGCCCAGTAGGTTGTTGTCCCTTGTCATGGCTCGTTCGCCCTCATAGACCTGTTGGAAGTATACAAGGTACACAGACAATTGATGTGTCTACACTTCTGCAAACTTTGGCACAATCCCAATTCACCCTTTACCCCTACCACTTAGCCCTAACTCTACCCCCACGCGTTCACGCGTGGGGGTAGGGTGTCCCAATTCTTGTTGAGACAGAGGGGAAGGGAGGGGCTATATGGCCCTCCAAACGGAGGGTTTTCAGAGGCACACTTCAAACAAAAGGGTAGGAGATATCTCCCAGAATGCCTTGTGAATCATCAGCAAGATAGTGGCAAATGTTTCAGAGGCAACAGAAAAACCCTCTAATTTATTTTCTTTGTTAAAAAAATTTGATGACCATTGGGTCATATTAATTTAGAGCCGTTTCAAATGTGTTAAGACATTTTCTTCATATCAAAAATCGCTGGTCAAAAATACGTGATTTACGGACACGGGTAACGTCTTCTGGACGTCCCTATTTGATTAAGAATCAGTTTATTCGTCTGTTTTTGGAAATTATATCAACTTTATCAGTGTGACCTGGAACAGTATATCCAAGTTGTGTATGCGCTACACCTTAATCATCCTCGTAACAGATTGGGAGAACAGTACCACTAAATAAAAAACCATCTTGCATCTGCACTGTAATTGTTAAAGGTCGTCTTTTAATTAGAAGGAAAATACAAAAATGATAAAGATGGCATTGTCCCGGCAAAAAACTTATCGCATCCGTTATAACACCGCCTACGACTGCTGATGACGTATCAGAGTCTTGTAGGGTTGTCCCATTTCATAGGAGAATATTTCAACCACTACCCCTTGTAACTCTGTTTCAAGGGGCGAGGCAAGGCTAAGGGTGAAAATAAGAAATGGGATTGGGCCTCTATCTTGCTCAGCCATCCAATGAAGGTCGGCCTTATCTTCAGAATCCGTTTGAAAAATCCTGCCTTTAATTTGCTGTAGTGTTACTTTCTTTTTATTTTAGTTTTTGCTTGGTTTTCATTTTTTGCATCTTGTTCTTATTCTTATGACTGGGTCTTTTTAAAACTTCAAGGTGGAAACTATGAATGACAGGAATAAACTTCACTACGAGGCCGGTATAACATGATACCTGATAACAGTTAAGCATATAACTGTGCTTACCTGGATGAGCACACCAGGCTGGTTGTCAGAGTAGGTGGTGAACGTCTGGGTCTGCTTGGTGGGAATCGTGGTGTTACGTTTGATCAGGACAGTCATTACACCTCCAGCGGTCTCAATGCCAAGGGACAGAGGGGTGACGTCCAAAAGCAGCAAGTCCTGCACATTCTCAGATTTGTCACCGGACAGGATGGCAGCCTGGACAGCTGTAAAAACAATCTACAGTTAGACTTTCAGACAATTTCTAATTACAAACTCAAGGTCTAGCTCATGAATGTCAGGTTGTGATGCTCTCACTAAGTACAAGGGGGGAGTAAACTGGTGTTTGCGTCTATCTTGTTGAAGATACTTACCAGCTCCATAGGCCACAGCCTCATCTGGGTTGATGCTCTTATTGAGTTCCTTTCCATTGAAGAAATCCTGCAGCAGCTTCTGGATTTTGGGGATGCGAGTGGAACCACCAACCAACACGATGTCATGAATCTGCCCTTTATCCATCTTGGCATCACGGAGTGACTTCTCCACGGGGTCCAAGGTGCCACGGAACAGGTCAGCGTTGAGCTCCTCAAAGCGAGCCCTGGTGATAGAGGTGTAGAAATCAACTCCCTCATACAGGGAGTCGATTTCAATGCTGGCCTGGGTGCTGGAAGACAAGGTGCGCTTCGCCCTCTCGCAAGCAGTACGCAAACGACGGACAGCTCGCTTGTTGTCACTGATGTCTTTCTTGTACTTGCGCTTGAATTCTGCAATAAAGTGGTTCACCATGCGGTTGTCGAAATCTTCCCCACCAAGATGAGTATCTCCAGCAGTGGATTTGACTTCAAAGATGCCATCCTCGATGGTCAAGATGGACACATCGAAGGTGCCTCCACCAAGATCAAAGATGAGAACGTTCCTTTCGGATCCAACCTGAAATGAAATGTGTGAGCAATTATGATCAACATCAATTTGATTCTAAACATTGTCATCAAAGTATTACTAGAGTTGTTACAAAGTGTTATTTACCTTCTTGTCCAACCCATAAGCGATAGCAGCAGCAGTTGGTTCATTGATGATTCGCAGAACGTTCAGGCCGGAGATTGTACCAGCATCTTTGGTGGCCTGGCGTTGGGAGTCATTGAAGTAGGCTGGTACCGTAATTACAGCATTGTTGACAGTCTTAAAGGAAATAAGAAAACAATTAGCACAATAGACAATAAAAATATCTCATTTCCTATTCAGAGCCAAGTAACATGACTTACTTTCCCGAGGTAGGCTTCTGCAATCTCCTTCATCTTTGTGAGCACCATAGATGAGATTTCTTCTGGGTAGAAGCTCTTTGACTCACCCTTGTACTCCACCTGAACCTTTGGGCGGGTGTTGTCATTGATGACATTAAATGGCCAGTGCTTCATATCCGACTGCACAACAGTGTCATCAAATCTGCGTCCAATCAGTCGTTTGGCATCTGCGAAGGACAATTCATGTTTTCAATTAAATAAATCTGCTTAAATCTGTGCTTACATTAAGAAGGTCACTCAGACATCCAAGGAAGGATTCGGGCCATCTTTGGTATTTCAACCTCTGGTGGAAACTACGAATGGCAGGAAAATCGTCATCACAGTGACAAAGTCTTGAAAGACCATTTAATATTTTGTAGCCATGTCATTCTTGCCTTGCATTCATAGGACTTACTTTGAAATGCTTTACTATTGTGATTGTGACAAGAATGACAAAGACCACAATACCACCATTGTTCATTGATAAAGCAGAAACTTTATTCTTACCGAAGACTGTGTTGGTGGGGTTCATCGCAACCTGATTCTTGGCTGCATCTCCGATCAGCCTCTCACTGTCTGTGAAGGCAACATAGCTGGGCGTGGTCCTGTTGCCCTGGTCATTGGCAATGATTTCAACTTTGCCATGCTGGAACACACCAACACAGGAGTAGGTGGTCCCAAGATCGATACCAACTGCTGGACCCTTGGACATTTTTCCTACAGAAAACATGGAGCCAGTGGCCAGAGAATTTTACCTTAGTGTCAAGCTTGTGGTAGAAATATCCCTATAACAGTTAACACTACAGTTTTAGAGAAAGCCAGACCAGTGGTGAAGTAGTACCAATATTCAACTTAACAGCAGTGCTCAGTAAAAACACTGTTTTAAGACCAGCAGACGAGTTTTCACTTGCGAAGTTAGAGAGATGAAGACGTTTTACTGATTAACCTGTGCTTATTTTAGACAATTATGGTAATCAGCGGAATTACTAGATGAGGCAAAATAATATCTCAAGAAAGCAAAGGATTTTGTGCTACACTGTAGTTTGATCAGTTCCATATTTATTACCAATTGGATATTCGGTTTGACATTCATATATTAGACATTTCATATCTGAGCCTAATGTTCAGTGATAATGATTTAGGTCATTAATTGCTTCGATGTCCATGTCAGTTATCCAGTTTATACTTTTCGAACATTGTTCGTTTCTGACGGTGTCGGACAATTTTTCACAAGGTTAGGTGGGATGATATCGGCCATTAAATCTGCAATTGCCTTTTCCTGCTATAAAGTCATTTTTATCATTTTTATAATTTTTATATTTCTAACATTATCTCATTACAGTTATTGTCATTAGGTTAGTCAACCCCCAAGGAAAAGTTCAAAGATTTAACGGCAAAATGTACTTCAAAGTATTAAAAACATTTTAAAATTGTTTGGTGGAATGGTAGTATTAATAATTATACTTAAAGCAGTTTAATTATTTAAGCCAGATTAGTTTGATCTGGTTTGTCAATTGAAATATTCATTGCCAAACAGCAGTATCAATAATCCATGGGTGTAGAGAATAGTATCATTTCCTCTTCACATTCCCAAGCCATGTTTTACTGTGTTGCAACAATGAGTAACCACGCTTCATCAGATGAGGCAATGCAAAAGCGTGACGCTCGTTGTGGTCACGTGACGACGACGCCGTCCAACACACCACCATGCCAGGACCAGAAAAGGTCGAAAGCAAAATTCCACTGTAATACACAAATCAAGTGATTATGTCGGAAAAGCTGACTAATTAAACAATAAAACCCGACTGAAGCACAGCCTACAACCAATTTTATATGAGAGCATGGCGAAAAGGCCTTTGCTCCGAGAAAATAAATGGCCGTAAGGCTGATGGCTCCAGCTAGCTTAGCATTGGTGGTTCAGGAACATTCTCGAAGCCTTGGTTTCCCCTCCCCCACCCAATCCGCTATGTTGGTACCGTTATCTCCTGATCTTGACTGCGGGCCGGTTGTGTGAATGTAATCGGCTACCGTCATTTAATATATCGTTTGAAATCGGCGACAGTGATTTTAAACCATAAAGAAATTTCATGTTGGTAAATGGCGACAGTGAGTAGGCAAAATACCGAGGTTAATGTTATTCAGGCAATTGAAGTCACCCACGCGAGATGTGGGGAGTTAAGCTAAAATATATGATGTTACATGTAATTAACGCATCATCCAAGAACAACTTACCTAACTGTTGACCCGAGAATGACTTTGGGTGTTGTGCTGGAATGGACGACAGAGAGGATGGCTTGTCCTTGCCGATGAGAGAAGGTAAAGGAAGACTGACCGTCATCGGGACTCTTTATATTACCGGCAAAGCAGCCAATCAGACGTCGAGTCATTGAGTCTTTCCTGAACCGTACACCAATGACGATTCGTATCTTAAATGACGTCAGAACCCTCTAGCCTACTTCCTGTTTCAATATCTGCATTTCACAATGTTCGACCGCATGGCTCAAATTTTATTGTCCGGAGAACCAGGATGTAATCAGGCGAAGTATACTTTCATCATTTATATCCACATAAAATAACCAGGACCTGGCTACCAGTGTTCTTTGAAGACTGAAAGAAACACCGAACAGAATATTATAATATTATCCTTATTTGACTTGTAATCATGCTGAGCATGTCCTTTGGTTTGTGTGTCTGTAACACTGCGGTGTTCATAGCCTACAGGCATGTAGAACACACATGGAAGTATGTTATACTGATTTTTGTGAATGACATCTCTATAAAAATGATACTTTTAGAAATCTTGTCACAAAATGATACTTTAGGTTAACGTCAAAAGAAAGAGATACTATGTATCCTAGATAACATTTCCCTTGTCCATGTTCACATACAGCAAAGTTTGCCACAATGTTCTAGAAAAATATACTTTATTGGTACATGTAAACACAGAATCTATATGCAGAATAGTACAGTACTACATTTGCAAGCATTATGTTATTACAATGTGTATTTTTCTGTGTAAACATACACTCTTTTTGTTATAAGTGTAATAAAAAAAGTTAAATGGCTTAATGTGTATGCATGATGATGGCACTGATGATCAAACTGACATTAAAAATGCTGTATGTCACAGATTGTCACAGCTCTGTTTCCTTTATGTCACATTTGGCTGAAGTCTGTCCCGGGCAATGAGGTTGAGAAGTCTGTCCCGGGCAATGAGGTTGAGAAGTCTGTCCCGGGCAATGAGGTTGAGAAGTCTGTCCCGGGCAATGAGGTTGAGAAGTCTGCTCTTCATTTACACTCTCTGTTGCTGCCATTGCACCTGTTTTTATCACTGAAGCTAACATGGGTGGTTCTTCAACGACATACTGTGTGAATGCCATGTTGAAGAGCCCTGTCAGAGAGAAAGCATTTTACAGTGACTCACTTCACACACATTTACACACCCGCCCTGTGTCTATGGAAAGGCTGATGTGTCACCAGAGATTGTGTTTGAACTGCATCAAGTCGACTTGGTCATATTGAAATAAAAGGAATTTGTTAAATTATTCAATCAACTGGGTTAAGTAAGCCTGCTGTGGAATTAAATGTTGTTGCTTGAAACTGAATGTGATAAGTCAGCACATGTTCAGTCAAATCATGAATAATTACAGTAAACCTTTTTTTTCTGAAGATGGCACCATGTGCTTGGCATGGTATGTGTCCACTAATGGACAGTGGGCATCGAAGAGCCATTGATAAGACAATGAGAATATATAAATGTAGAAAAATACACACTGATGGGCATATACAGACATAGCATAGTGTTGACTAGGAGCTTTTGAGTTTACCACACAATGATGGACAGCGAGTGCATTTTCTTAGGTCACAAAACATCTCTGGAGCTTCACAGCAAAACATTTTTGCAATACTCAACAAGATGGGGACTTGTTTTATAATGTAAAAAAACAACCAGAACAAGATCAGCTTCAGCCAGCCTCCTTCTGTAATGTGTGTGGTAGCAGCAAGAAAACTTAGTAGGAAGTAGACACTGAGGAATGCAGAAATGCACGTTCTCGTTGGTCATCTAACGGTAAAAGTACACATGTTCAAACTCATGCACCCACTTGAGATGGGATGCCTTTAGCTTAGCAGCTGCAGTGAAGATTTTGGCCTAGAAAATTGTGTTAATAATGTCTTTTCAATATTAATTTGGGATCTAGTGGTATCTGAAGACTTGGATAATGCCGTATGAGCTGCAGGGAGTCCTTCTTAAAACAAATCTGCATCTTGTTCAGAAGAATACTGCAATTCAGTTTTGCTGCAACGCTCCACAACTGTTTTGTGGACTAAGAAACTTGACCTGACTATAAGGCATGGGGCTGAGTAGATAATGACTGAATTTTAATTATTGGGTGAACTGTTCCTATAAAATATTTTTTGATTAAATTACAGGTAAATATTTGGATATATGAAATTACTGCAAGTTTCGAATCAAACCGATAATTCCTTATTGATTTTCTTAATTTAGCTTCTTCATACTGGTACTTATTAACCTGTGTTTTATTAAGGCTGCCAGCAGTGAACAGACACTCTCCACCCTGCCTTGTTTTACTGATCTTAATTCATTTTCTAATGCTAAAAGTTGCATTCAATAATAATCACATTAAACTGAACTCATAGATATTAATGTTCCATGTTTTAATTCACAAATCATATTTTGGGAGAGGAATTAAAATCTTTGGATCACTGTCTCTGTTCTTCTATATATTTGATTCCCCTTCCGGTCAGAAGCCTTAAAAGGAGTGCTGAATCATCTGCCTACCTCTTCGTCTTGGTCCTTGAGAGTTTCTCTCTTCCTGGCATGATTTTGATTGACTGCTCTCCACAGAAGGATCAGAGTCTTCATTCTCTGTAACAAAAAAAACCAACATATTTGTGGACAAACCACAAATAATTTGCTTCATAAATTTATGATCTTGACTAAAGTTCTGACTGAAGTCTGAAGTTGTTGTGAATATGTGCTGCTTACCTCTCTTCCAGATAATATGTGCTTTCCTCAGCTTGATTGCAATAAAAATGACCACCACCAGAAGAGCAAAGATCAGCAATGCCACCAGGAGGACAAGCAAGGATGAACTTCCTTCATTTCCCATCTGCATTTTTGGCTCATTAAAGCCTCCTGGGAATGGAAGAATGTTATTATGTAGTTCAGCCAAACCGTAGACACATAAAAAAAAACTTCTACAGATTTAAATATGTGCATAAGACAAGATATCTCATTGTCATAGCGGAGTAACTGATTTTAATCCAACCATACACACTCTGGTGTGTGACAGAGTGAACGTACCTGTTCTGTTTCCCCCTGTATGATTGGAGGATGTGATCTCTGTTGTCTCAGAGAAAAATGTCCAGCCTGTAAAAAATCATACAATAATAAATATCCTCTCTGTGGTCTGAACAGAGCAATGTTACTGTAGTTATTCGACATTGCCACTAGATGGCAGTAGACTGATCTGTGATGACCAGTTTAACACGTGATCTCCCACTATGTGTACGTGTATAAGTATATATGTGATGTATGTAACACCACACTGGATATCATACTTGTCGTTTTTCCAGCTGTGCTGATGGTATCATTCCACCTTCTAGTTGACTCTGATGATACAGAAGTTCCTGAGTCATCTACCAGAGATAAAGTCATTTTGATGATGGATGACAGTTTGTACAATATACATTTATTATATACAATGGCAGAATATCACAATATCACATCATTTCCATTTTATGCAGCTTCATACTTCCCCTCCACTGCATCTCAGAGGCAAATACTGAACTTATTCCACTACATCTTTCCTCTACAGCTTTAGTCACTATTCAGATCTCACTTACATACCCTTCATGTCCATGTATCTCCAAATCTGTTGTTAGGCCTATCAAATGTTTGTGATAAACTTGTTAAGCTGAATAAACTGTTTAAAACTCTCATCTATTGAATTTACTATAAAATGTCTCAAAGCTGAAGCAGCCCATGAAAAGTTTTCTTAAGATATGTGGTTTTGACAGGAGAAACTTGGCGGTCTTAAAGAATATGATGCTATAGATTAAACTAATCAAAAAATATAAAGGAGTTAAAATGACTTCAGTTTCAAACATCTACAGCAGTAAAATTCAACATGCAGATTTAATCATCTGTATTATAAATCCAAACAGCAGATATAAAAGGAAACCAGTATTTTTGGGATGATTTTAAAACACAATTAGTACTTTGGATTTTCATACTTCAGTAAAGTTTGCTGATAATACTTCATACTTTTTTCTTAAGTAAGGGTTTGAATGTGAGACTTTTACTGACTGAATGAATCAAAATTGGGACAAATGTAGGAAAACCACAGATAACTAATCGTTTTATTTTTGGTGTTACATGTTTTTGAGAGTGTTCTCTAGTGTTTAGTCATTCATATTTTCACAGTGTGTTATTGCTACTTTTAAGAGGAGAACATTAATGTCTTCCACTACTACTTACATGATACAGTAAATAAGGGGGGTATCAAAGGGTTAGGTTAAGGTTTATTTATCCACGCCATTTCTCAAAGTGTAGAGTTTACTTTCTCTTTTAAATGCTGTACATCTTAATAAATTACTGGAGCAATATGTTTTATATAAACTGCGTCTTTGAGCTGTGACATAATTCATATTTTAAACTGATATGACATTTAAGCTATCATGTAACTGTGACTTCTACGGTTTCTTCAGGACTTCTGTTGCCCTCATCTCATCACTGCACACATCATCTGATCTAATATAGAACATTTTGCCACTTAAATCACCATGAAAATCATATGCAAATGATTTGACTGAACAGTTTCACTCACTGCTTGTGCTGAGATGTGATTCTGAGGATGGAACAGGGTTCAGAGGATATCTAGTGGCTTCTGTCTGTAGCTCATTGAAGGGAAGAGCTGATTGGTTTATGGGGCTCTCTGATGAAGGCACGTTCACATTAGCATGGTGCACTGCTGCTGTCCCGTGTCTGAACCAGCTGAGTGTCGTTCTTTGCCCCTTTGTTGACCCTTGAGACTGGACTGTTGGTGAATTGGTCGTGGTTGTGCGGTGGGATTTTGTTGCTGTGACCGAGAAGTCAGTTGAATTATTAATAAGCATGAGCATCATTAGTTTCATAGAAAGTAAAAATGAAAATTCATAATTACACTTGACTTTTTGATAATCACAAAAACAGGAAACAGACTGTTAGCAACACACAGAAAGATACATTTTTGTCAAGAAGGAACTACTATGAAAGCCTTCTGGTGCTTTCACTGTTCTGTGACGACACAACTACGTTCTCATCACTGTTCCTCAAAAATGAGCCTTCTTGAAAGTGACCATATTGGGTCATTACAACAGTTATTTCTACACCATTAGGGAAATGGTGTACAATGGATGTTGTACCTCAGCTCTGTCAACATGATTTTTCATGAGAAGGGTCAATATTTGATACAGGCTTTTCTAAAGTTAGAGGCAATGAAATCTAAGCTGGAAGTGAGAGTGAATATTCAGATTTAATTAACTGTGCTCACAGCTGTGTCCAATTTTGACGAAGTCCATCAGTGGTTGTGACTGCAGTGCGGGATGGCGAACAAGGCATTTCACTGTCACTCTTCTCTCCAGGGACTGGATATATATCATAGCAGTTGAAACATGTCTTTTACCTTCATGTAGGACTTGGGAAAGAGCTGTGGAATGGAACAGATGTCATTAGAAATTTATAAGGTGTTCCAGCTTGCATCAGTTGTCAAAGAACAACATTGCTGAAAATGTAATATTTTCCAAAGAATGTTTGAACCACTGTTCTCTATCGTCACAGGATGACCAATAAAGAATTTCAAAGGTTACGGCTGTGGGCAGGCCTTTAAATACCCTCCACCAAACTAGTAACTAACCAAATGTGGGTGTAGACTGTGGGAAGGAGATGAGCCACTGTGTGGTAATTAAGAATAAAATAATTTTAAAAATGACGTAAATCAATCAACTCTTCTGGGCACATATAGGGTGGTATATAAGTCTGTGTGAATTGACTGCACAGATGTAGATGTACAGCACTCTGTGTTTGTTTAACAGTCAATCCACTCGCTCACATTTTCTTCTTGTGTGTGTGCATTTGTGATGTGTTGATGATTTCATAACTGCCACATCAAAGATGACCTAAAACAATCTTTGCACCCTGGTGGTGTACAGCTAAAATGGAATGTTTCACCTTTTGTAATGTTTGGGTCACTCGGAACAGTCATCAAATTTCTAATTCAATTAATGGGGGGGGTCTCAGTTTTTAAACGGTGGATCAGGACAACTCAAGGCATTAGATGCAACACCACAAACATGCAGTGAAAGATAGCAGGTGATGCAGCGTTGTGAGTGGGATGTTATCCTCCATGACTCTTTGCTTACTGTCTTCATTAAGGTGCAGAATTTTCCGCTAAATATAAATTCACAAGTTCATTTATTGGCGACTTACCAAGAATTTCTGGCCCATGATTCAATTTCCAGAAGATCTGGGGTGGATAGTGGTTCCCCTCAGCAGCACATTTGATGGTAAACTTTCCTTCATGTTTTGTTTTTGTTATTTTGGGGTGATCTTTCAAATTGATAGCAGAGTAAATGACATTAGGTTGTGAAATTAAATGGTCCTCCAGCTAACAATGCAAAGATGAAGCAAGTGATGGAGGTTGCAGCTCTGTCAGTCAAGTTACTGAATCATTATCAGGGTTAGATGCCTTAAAGTATGACAGAATCTGTGACCCAGTCATTATACTCACCTAACACCGTCAGCTCCACTGTCCTCTCTGTTACGTCATTCTCATACTGAGAGCAGGTGTAGTTGCCGCCATCTTTGAAGGTGACATCAGAAATACTGACAGTGAATTTGGACTCAGACAGTTTGGTGATGCTGTACCGCTTGTTGTTAAAGACTTTAACCACTGCAGCTGGAGGGTGAGGGACATTTCAAAAGATGTTTAATAGTCATTATCCTTAATATTTTCTCAGAGAGTTTGTTTCTGCTTATTTATTGGTGCAACATAAAACCCTTACTTTGATTTTGCTTGAAGAACATGATGTATCCCTCAGGGTTCTTCCACTCCACCGTGGTTTGGGCATTAATAATTGGGCAGCTTAAATCGACTGTCTGACCTTTTATCACAGTCACACGTTGCCACACAGCAGCAGAAACTGCAATCACAAAGATTTCTTTGAAAAGTCACACTGAGACAATGATGTCATTTTCACACAGTTTGATAATACACGTTGAAAGCATGTAAAAATACATGGACTGTATGTGTCTGAAGTTGAAACCTTGTTTGTCAAGTTTGACTCATCTATTCCTGTGTGTGTGTGTGTGTGTGTGTGTGTGTGTGTGTGTGTGTGTGTGTGTGTGTGTGTGTGTGTGTGTGTGTGTGTGTATGTGTGTATGTGTGTGTGTGTGTGTGTGTATGTGTGTGTGTGTTTACTGCAGCTACAAAAGCAGCAGCCCCCTGTAACACATCTACAGCATTTCTGATGTGAGAGGAAGTAACGTGGTCGGTCTTCTCAGAGTGAAAAAGAAAGTAATGGTGGGAGAGAAACTGTATACATGCTGACGGGGTTATTCACTCTGGGGGCTTTTTCTTTCCCCTCCGTATGATGAGCTGTTTGGAAAACACATCATGGTGACAGCAGCCATGAGGGTAGGTTGGACTCGTGGTTAAGAAGTCAAGACTTTTTCACACGTGTGGGTTGTACAATATATTACATTACAGAACACTGGAACAAATATAAGAAAGCCACAGAAACTTAGAACTGTATCTTTACTGTACTGCAACACGTTCATGAAAGTTTTCTTTGTCAACTTTTTATTTTAAATGCATAACTTATTAAAATCATTTAATTCCACAAGGAAATACTGAGTGAATTGTAAAATATATGCATTATGTAAAAGCTAATTAAAGGAGATGCATACTCATTACTCCCATTTTTCATGAGTTGAGCTGAGACATCTCAGACTTTGTCTCTGGTCAATAAAGGTTTATTCCCATCACATCTTCTTCACAAATGTGTTTAAATCTGTGTTTGTGAACATCTGGCCTTGATGGAGATAATCCATCCACCTGACAGGTGTAGCATATCAAGATGCTGATTGGACAACATGATTATTGTACAGGTGTGTGTTGGGATGATCTCAGTTAAAGGCTGATCTAACATGTACAGTTTTATCACAACACAATGACACAGGTGTCACAGGTTTGGAGGGAGCATACAGTTGTCATGCTTGACTGCAGGAATGTCCACCAGAGCTGTTTCCCGTGAACTGAATGTTCATAAACATCATGTCCAAGAATTTGGCAGTTCATCCAAACGACCTTACAACCACAGGTCACATGTAAAAACACCAGTCCAGCACCACCACATCCGGCTTCTCCACCTGTCAGATGGCCTGAGACCAGCCACCCAGACAGCTGAGGAACAGTTGGATTGATAACCAAAGAGCACAAACTGTTAGAAACCGTCTCAGGGAAGATCACCTGGTGCTTGTCATCCTCACCGGGGTTGTAACCTGACTGCAGTTCATCGTCACAGCCGACCTCAGTGGACAGATGTTCATCTTCGATGGTGTCTGGTTCATAGCAGAGTTCCCTTTACAGGTGAATCCTGGTTTACACTGCACCAGGCAGACGTGTTCCAGCTCCTGCCAATATCGAGCAGCTTCACAAAGCCATTGAAGAGGAGCAGACCCACATCCCATAATAACAACCTGATCACCTCCATGTGAAGGAGATGTTTCACAGTGGAACAGGGAATTGGTCACACCAGATACTGACTGGTCTTCAAATCAATCTGTATCTGTATCTGTCCTGATCACATGATCAGGACAGATACAGATACAGATTGATTTGAATCTGTATCTGTCCTGATCATGTGATCAATACTGCAGTTCCCAATAAATGTCTGTTTTCAGCTGCACATTGTAGATCAGCCTTTTACTGAGACCATCCCAACACACACCTGAGTAATAAAGGCAAATGGACTGTACTTATATAGAGCCTTTCTAGTCTGACTGACCACTCAAAGCTTAACAACAGCAGCCAGCATTCACCCATTCACACCAACATTCATACAGAGGTGACATTCATACCATGCAAAGCTCCACCTCATTAGGAACAGTAAGCATTCACACAAACACTCACACACCAATAGAACAGATACTGGGAGCAAACCAGGGTTCAGTATCTTGCTAAAGGACACTTGGACATGTAGGCTGCAGGGGCTGGGGATTGAACCACCAACCTTCTGATAAGTGGACGACTGCTCTACCACTGAGCCACAGCCGCTCATGCTGCTGTATAATCAGCTCTTGATGATCCACCCCTGTCGGGTGGATGGATTATCTCCATCAAGGTCAGATGTTCACTAACACAGATTTAAGGAGGCATTTGAGGAGAATAAACTTTTAGTGTTCAGAGATCAAGTCTGAGATCTTTTAGTTCAAGAAAAATGGGAGTGAAAAGCGTTGGTTTATATATTTCAGAGGTGACAGATTTAACTGTTTGGTGGATTATTCAGTGCAGATATAACGTTTTTCAAACCATTGGTATCTGATAGTAGCCAATGGCTGCACAGCCTCCACCCATCAACTTCTCTACTAAAATTACCGACTGGGTTAAATATTAGCTTCCACCTATAGTTTAATCAGCTCCATATCTTTTTATTAAGTACTTTAAGTTGGATGTTCAGTTCTAGATTTATGTATGAGTTATTTTTTAATGTGATGTCCAGTGATCCAGATTCATTTAAGACCTCTGGTAGGAGGTTATGTTCCCCCTCATGTCTGTTGGCTGGTTAGGGTTAGCAGTATCACAAACCTCGGTAGAAGGCTGGGGCACGAGTCAGGAAAGAACCCATTACGTTTTGGTCCAGATCCAGACTAAGGGATGTTTCCACTTTTCTAACATTGTTCTATTGTGGACTCACTAATGTGTGTAGGATTGTTTGGTCTGGTGGAGGTGTGAGCTCTACAGAGTACCATTCTAGTTCATTTCGGTAGTTTTTACCTTGAGTCAGATGTTGTTTTACAGTCATCCAGTGTTTAACTGAATACCTTTGGCTGGGGTGGGTTGGGCGGTTAATTGGCTATTGTTCTTTTCCTGCTATAAACTCTTGTTATAATATTGCCATTTGAAAATCTATTGGTCAACTTCTGGCATGTATGTGCATTTATACATGCACATACATATTATAATGAATGTGACAGAATTAAATGTGTACAATGATAATAATTAGAAAATAAAATATAATATACATGGGGAAATTAGACAATCCAAATACGGACAGAATTCGTCATAGGTACTAATATCAAGATCAAAAGCTTTACATTTAAAACAAGTAAATATAACGTCTGTAAAAGCAGGAACTCTGACAACAATGTTTTCACTGACGGTAAATGCAACCACTTGATTTAGCAGAAGGTTTGTAATTTTACCCTCATTTGGCCATAGAAAGCCTTCAGTATGTTCTTTTAATGATCAGATTCAGTTCATCATTTCATTTCAGAATGATCGTCCTCTCATAACAAGGTCAACCAGTACAGTGAAAGTAAAGGACTCACCCTGTGTGAGGAACATGAAGATGCAGAGCTTCTGTTCCATCTCTGTCACTCACTCACTTCTGTCTGCTGCGTTTCCTCATCACACATTTATTTGTTCTCCACTCGGGGGCCTTCCATGACGTCACAGCCCTGTGGTTTCCACAGAAGTTGTAAGTCAAGTGAGTCTCATGTGATAAAAACCACAGTAAAAATATAAGGTTCATATCACATTTGTCAGTTCCTGTTGGTGTGGTTATACTACCCAACAATCATTTTTTCATTATAAAACATTTAAATTTAGTGTGGAACATCTTTAATTAGTAAAATGCACTGATCAGATGGTATCTGACAGCTAAATGGAGGTGTGACAATCACAAATCAACAAGTTCACAGTGAGACCGTATTGTGAGAATATCACAATATTCTAGGGGATTAACTGAAACACAGTGCTTCATTGTGTGCTATCAGAGAGCCTAATGAGCTCAAATTACATTATCTACTTTTGATCTTCTGATTTAGGGGCCATAAATCTAACCACCAACCACCATGTTACAGCAGTACAGTGTTTGGTACGTCTTTATTTCCTGATTTATTTGTCCAAATAAACCTTCTGAGCACCATGAATGTCTCTGGGCCACTAGCATAAAGCCATATTTTGAATTAATGTAGTCACTTTCTATTTCTCCCTTACAGCTCTCTGCCTTTACAAGACTTTCCAGCTCACACTTGGGTTTTTTTGCAAACTACAGTATATAACTGGTTCATTTTGGGGGAATTTTGTGACATCAACCTCAAATCTCATTATTTGTCTATAATGTATACAATGACCTACACCTAGCATGTAACAGACATAAATACCCCCATTGGACCCCATTAAGACTGCTATTTTTGATGGCAACAGAGTATAAAATGATGCATTACATGTTATTAAGCTTTCATTCTTTTCATAGCTTAATATATTCCCCACACACTGTAGCTGTGCCTCGAATACAACTCTGCACATTACAGACATTCTTTCTGCACATACTCCATGCACCTCGACACACTACTGCACATTACAAAAACTGTTTGTACAACATTTTACAACAGATTCATCAGTGTGCGACATATCCTGGATTCTTTCAGTGCGCCCAGAGGAGCAGACATTGTTTTGGATACATGCTATGGAAAAGATGACCAACCTTCAGTCACCTAAAACAACATGTTTCCATGGAAAAAACACAAAATAAAACTATAATAAAATTCAAAATATCTAAAGGTACAACTGTATTATTTGGTTGAACTGTGTGTGAAGTTTGGTGAAGCTAGAATGTAAAGTTTGTGAGATATGATCTGGACAAAAAAACATTATGGATGGGCAGACAGACATCGTGAAGACAATAAGTCCACGTTATTTACTTATGTCAAGGATGAAACATCAGATCCACTTCATAGACACTGACCCAAAATCTTGAGCTCCTTCCAGAGGTATTTAATCCTTGGTAGGGTGGGGGTCGATACCAACAACTTCACTTCAAAGATAGACTAACTGCTTTATGATCTATGTATATTAAAAAGCTAGTTTGTGGTTTGATGCCAGAGTTGACAGCAATGATTTAGTCAAATGTTCTCAACATGTCAGTGGACTGTTTCCTAGAGAGTAAGCAGTGTATAGGGTGTACTGATAAGGGAGATTAATGGGTTGGTAAGGGATATTTTAGCCAGAGTTTTTCCTTTTCTTGAAGGTGACTTACTCACACCTTGGCTGAATCATCATGCTGGTCCAGAGGAGGTTTCTCTCAGAGGTTCTGACTCCGTCTGGCTACGTACAGCACCTTTCCTGACAACAGTCTCCATATAGATTCCCAGCTAAGGGAATGCATTATGTCTGCAAACCCTCTGAGCCCAGCCACAGGTGCATTTAATCCAGGTTCCAAAGGGTCACACATCTGGTAGCCAAAGGGATCTGTAAAGATACGTAGGTAGGCAGCAAGGCAGTCTGCAGAATGACACTGCGACACAAACCTCTTCTGGGTCTGAAATGATGAGGAGAGGACATCACCCATGTTTGTCCGTATGTGCACATCAATCCATTCCTTTTCTGTAACCACCTCCCCTGTTCAGAGTCCTAGGGGGCTGGAGCCGAGCCCAGTTCAGCACAGGGCCAACATATATGGAAACAAAGAGCCATTCACAATTACATTCACTCCTATGGGAAATTTAGAGTCACCTCTACTGCATGTTTTTGGACTGTGAGAGGAAGCTGGAGAACCTGGAGGGAACCCATGCAGAGAACAAATTCATACAGCAAAAAGCCCCAGATCTGAACCCAGAAACCTTCCTACTGTGAGGGGACCTGCCCAAATGTCATTAAATCAGATTTCAGGGCAGAGGGCAGCGCAGATGTGATCTTAGATTGTTTTCTATTAAGACAGGGACATATTTGACATTATGACATGAAGACAAGAATAAAATATTAAATGAATAAAGTCATAATAATACTGAACAAAGATTTTTGAAAAAGTCTCATTAAAAAGAAAATAATGAACAATTGGTGGGGCAGCTGTGGCTCAGGAGGTAGAGCAGTCGTTCATGGAACAAAAGGTCAGTGGTTTGATCCCCAGCCCCGCAAGTCTACAAGGTGAAGTGTCCTTGTGGAAGATACTGAACCCCAATTTGCTCCCCAGGTGCCATAAAGGCAGCCCACTGCTCCTCAGGGATGGGTCAAATGCAGAGAAAGAATTTCCCCCTGTGGAATTAATACAGTATCTAAAAAAGAATTTAAAAAAGAGGCCTAACAATCTGGGAGACCAGAATAAAACAACTTTTTCTCAGTGATAGTTGAGCTAATTAAGGATGATGGAAGAAATGAATGAAGTTAACTTAGAAATTAATGAAAATAAGAACACTACAGACTATTTACCCTATGTGTCATATTATTATCTCACACACACACACATATATATATATATAGAAAGAGAGAGAGAGAGAGAGAGAGAGAGAGAGAGAGAGAGAGAGATGTTTACCCTTGACCCTTGTAATGTCTATATGTATTTCTACCTCTGTACATATATTTTCATAGTGCTAGTAAGCTATTTATTGCATCACTTTAACCTGTTATGTCTTTACCTGCCTATACTCAGTTCTTTGCTGCTATATTCTAACTATCGTGTGTTGATGTTGTTTTCTATGCTGCTGTAACAAGAGAATTTCCCCCTGTGGGATGAATAAATTATCTTCTTATCTCATATTTATCATTTATAATAATGACATTTTATTATTAATATATTATATTGTTTGCTGGTTGGATTTTTTGGAAGCATTATTTTTTTTCACTTTCTTTAACATTGCACTTTTATTTCTCAGGGAATACTGCATGGATCTTGATGGGGGGAAAGTCAGGCATATTTAGAGGGTTGGTATCTATGTGTCTGAAATAAATAAAAATCTGGATCCACCCGATTTAAATGGTTGGCTGTTACAATTCTAGTAATTTTGGATTATAGTTACAGGGCGATTTTGCATAAGACTTGACTGAATTAAAGCGATTGTTAAACCATATTATTTGGTATAATATGCATTGAAAAACATGCATATGATGTAAACTATTAGAAATATACAGTATGAAAAACTACATAAGGCACCAAGTAGAACTTGCTCTATATCAACATTAATTTAATGAAGAGGTGATCATTTGAGTGAGCTACAATCAACCATCATGAGCTAAAACTGTCAGCAAATCATGACTTTCTATTGTTTCCTTGGAGAACTGCGATTGATGTGATCTATGACAGGAGATATTGTGATGTACTAATGTGGATGAGCTGGCCCAATATACAAGCATGGAGAGAGGCTGCTTAGGGCCCCCGTGGCCTCTAGGGGGCCCTAACAGCAACAGAACTTTTTGTTTTTATCATTTATTTGTGTTTTTGAAGGACTTTACCCCCAGAAAGATCAGGAATCACCGACTGTAAGGAGAGCCTGGAATATTGAGGTAGTCTGTCAGATGAAAAAGAATAAATTGCTTATAATACAATAGAATAGTATTTTAAAATAATGGTTTTTACCAATTCTGGCATAAACCATAAATATTTATGCACAGATTAAAATAAATAAATAAATAGCTTAATTAGAGTTTATTCCCCTTTTGTGCATCTGTACAGTTAAAGAGTAATTATTCAGTTCCTTTTTATTGCAGAAACATTGCTGTTATCTCATTAAAGGTTCTTCTGATTTAGTTAATGAATATACAGTACCAGTCAAAAGTTTGGACACACCTTCTCATTCAATGGTTTTTATTTATTTAAATTATTTTCTACATTGTAGATTAATACTGAAGACATCAAAACTATGAAAGAACACATATGGAATTATGTAGTAAACAAAAAAGTGTTAAACAAATCAGAATATGTTTTATATTTTAGATTCTTCAAAGTAGCCTCCTTTTGCTTTGATGACAGCTTTGCACACTCTTGGCATTCTCTCAGTCAGCTTCATGAGGTCGTCTCCTGGAATGGTTTTGAATTAACAGGTGTGCCTTGTCAAGAGTCAATTTGTGGAATTACTTACCTTCTTAATGTGTTTGAGACCATCAGTTGTGTTGTGCAGAGGTAGGGTTAGTACACAGTGGATAGCCCTATTTGACTACTGTTGTAATCCATATTATGGCAAGAACCACTCAACTCAGTAAAGAGAAACGACAGTCCATCATTACTTTAAGACATGAAGGTCAGTCGATCCGAAAAATTTCAAGAACTTTGAATGTATCCTCAAGTGCAGTCGCAAAAACCTTCAAACGCTATGATGAAACTGGCTCTCATGAGGACCACCCCAGGAAAGGAAGACCAAGAGTTACCTCTGCTGCAGAGGATAAGTTCATTAGAGTTACCAGCCTCAGAAAACGCAAATTAACAGCACCTCAGATTAGAGCCCACATAAATTCTTCACAGAGTTCAAGTAGCAGAAAAATGTCAACATCAACTGTTCAGAGGAGACTGCATGAATCAGGCCTTCATGGTCGAATTGCTGCAAAGAAGCCACTACTGAGGATGAACAACAAGAAGAAGAGAATTGTTTGGGCCAAGAAACACAAGGGATGGACATTAGACCAGTGGAAATCTGTACTTTGGTCTGATGAATCCAGATTTGAGATTTTTGGTTCCAACCGCCGTGTCTTTGTGAGACGCAGAGAAGGTGAGCGGATGGTTTCTTCATGTGTGGTTCCCACCATGAAGCATGGAAGAGGAGGTGTGATGGTGTGGGGGTGCTTTGCTGGTGACACTGTTGGTGATTTATTCAAAATTCAAGGCACACTTAACCAGCATGGCTATCACAGCATTCTGCAGCGCCATGCCATCCCATCTGGTTTGCGCTTACTGGGACCATCATTTGTTTTTCAACAAGACAATGACCCCAAACACACCTCCAGGTTATGTAAGGGCTATTTGACCAAGAAGGAAAGTGATGGAGTGCTGCGTCAGATGACCTGGCCTCCACAATCACCCGACCTAAACCCAATTGAGATGGTTTGGGATGAGTTGGACCGCAGAGTGAAGGAAAAGCAGCTAACAAGTGCTCAGCACCTCTGGGAAGTCCTTCAAGACTGTTGGAAAACCATTCCAGGAGACGACCTCATGAAGCTGACTGAGAGAATGCCAAGAGTGTGCAAAGCTGTCATCCAAGCAAAAGGGGGCTACTTTGAAGAATCTAAAATATAAAACATATTCTGACTTGTTTAACACTTTTTTGTTTACTACATAATTCCATATGTGTTCTTTCATAGTTTTGATGTCTTCAGTATTAATCTACAATGTAGAAAATAATTTAAATAAATAAAAACCATTGAATGAGAAGGTGTGTCCAAACTTTTGACTGGTACTGTACTTTTGATTTTTATTTAACTTTATTTGCAGTTGATAGTTGCTCTGCACTCATGCACATTGCAATTTTTTCACCAAAGCAATTAAACAGTAAAGTGTCCTGATTTATTTTGTTGCTTTCCAGTACACCACGATCAATATGAACCATAACGCTGTAGAACTTTACTAAATGCCCCTCAAAGATAAAAAACAAACAAAAACAAAACAAAAACAATAACAAATCATGCCAGGCTAACAGTGATATGGTGTAAGCAACACATAACTACTAAAATCATAATGCTGTATTAGAGTTACAGTGTGCAAATGATCAAGCATTGACTATAGTATTAATGGTGGGGGGTCCCCAGATTCTGCCTGGGACCCTAGAAAGGCTTGGGCCGGCCCTGGTTAGATGTAAATCTAAATTCAACGTTACAGAGGAGCTGCAGCCCGTCTGTGCATCTGGGTGCCGTTTGATCTCACAGACCAACAGTGAAGTCCCCGGATGAAAACATACATAAAGACTGAGAGGGTTTTGCCCTGTGCCAAAGACTACAGGACATTTATTGAAACAACAGAACATAAATACAACAACTTTCACATTTTTAGCAGCGTTGCGAAACTAAATCAACGCCTCCTACACAATGTTCCACATGATCATTTCTGACAGCCTTCATCATCCCCAGCCCACAAACTGCGCCTCCATTTTCCAGCACCAACAATAGACCCGGTGAGAGGCGTTTTCACAGGAGAAACAGCTCCACCGAACGCTGCCCCGGTTCCAAATGTCATTTATCCCAAAAATGAAGGCTGATAAGAAAAGGTGGCTGGCTCCGAGGCGAGCCTTTGTCCCGGACTGTGAGTGTTTTACTTGCTCTTGGTCGGTTTCTCCGTCTTCTTCGGTAAGAGGACAGCCTGGATGTTCGGAAGCACTCCTCCCTGCGCGATGGTCACACCTCCTAGCAGCTTGTTTAGCTCCTCGTCGTTGCGCACGGCCAGCTGGAGGTGCCGTGGGATGATCCTGGTCTTCTTGTTGTCCCTGGCCGCATTGCCGGCCAGCTCCAGGATCTCAGCGGTCAGATACTCCAGCACTGCAGCCAGATACACCGGGGCCCCTGCGCCGACGCGCTCCGCATAGTTACCCTTGCGCAGGAGCCTGTGGACTCGACCCACTGGGAACTGGAGCCCGGCGCGAGAGGAGCGGGATTTGGCCTTTGCTCGGGCTTTGCCTCCGGTTTTTCCTCTACCAGACATGATCGTTAAAATGTGATAACAGAGCAGACGTAGGACAACGGATTGAATCCTTGAACCTTTACGTAATGTAATAGAAAGGAAAGGAAATAAACCACAAATACTTCTCTGATTGGCCGACTGAACCTGAGAGGCACGAGCCAATAGCGCTGCCCGTCCTCCGTCCTCTGATGAAGGATGCTCCAATCGCAAAGAAGGAATGTTACACAGTCATTTACACAGCCATGTGATAAATAAGGGACCAGTGATGGGCGGCCCTGCCAGCGGAGTCTCTTCCCGCAGTGACGAGAAAATGCCTGATCCTGCTAAATCAGCACCTGCGCCGAAAAAGGGCTCCAAGAAGGCTGTGACCAAAACCCAAAAGAAAGGAGACAAAAAACGCCGCAAGACCAGGAAGGAGAGCTACGCCATCTACGTATACAAGGTGCTGAAGCAGGTGCATCCAGATACAGGGATCTCCTCCAAGGCCATGGGCATCATGAATTCCTTTGTCAACGACATCTTCGAGCGCATCGCTGGGGAAGCATCGCGCCTGGCGCACTACAACAAGAGATCCACCATCACCTCCAGGGAGATCCAGACCGCTGTCCGCCTCCTGCTGCCCGGTGAGCTCGCTAAGCACGCCGTGTCTGAGGGCACCAAGGCTGTGACCAAGTACACCAGCTCCAAGTAAAGGCACCAGGATGATGTGACCATCCTCCAGTGGATGTTTACCTACCAAAACTGTGTTTGTGACTTTGGCACAGTTTTCGAAGAGAATGAAAGCCAGCTGCACCCAGGCCTTACATTCAATGTGTTGACATTTGGAACTCTAGCCTGACATTTTGTTTTAACTTAAGGTATCATTTAATCTGTGCTGTGCAATGTTTTTAACCAATCATTTAATAAATAAGTATGAATTAAAGTGGAAGTCTCTTTACATATCTGTCTGTCTGCTGCTTTTTCTTAATGTCATGTAATGAAAGAGTCAGGCTGATCTGAGACTGCTCTGCCCTACCTGCTACCTGTGGTCAGGTGAAGAACACGGAAATGTGTTAAATTGTTGGAATATAATGACACCAAATGCAGTTTATAAGGACAAAGGAAGCACAGGTACATATTTGCCAATTAAACTCAAAGAATTCAAACTAGTTTTGTTCCTTCTAGGCCTCTGTTTAACCTTTAATGTCTCAAACCTAACCTTATAATGTGGGCTATGAAAGCGGTGATAATACGCTTCTTCCCTTTGCTCCAACATCAGTCATGAATTTTCATAATCTAAGTAAATGTAGCCATACCAGAGTAAAAATACTGCACACCTTCACCATGAGAAATGTTGGACTGATAATGGAAACACATCATTCCCAAGGTCCAACAAATGGGAAGCTCCATAGATACAACCAATCACAAAATTTTGAAACATCAGTACAGACAACAATCAGCCAATCAGTGAAGGAGAGGAAATAGAGCACAGACATCAGAGAGTACAGTAACCTACAGTTGTCCCATTCCTCACACCCAGGGGGGGGGGATATGTGAAGTTGACTCACTGTGTCTGATGACACCTTCATGTTTTCACCTGTATGTCAAAAAAGTTTTTAAAAAATCAAACAGTATAATGGAAATGAAATAGAAAGATAAAAAGATGAGGAGTGCACTCAGTAGTACTGAAGAAAGTGTGTTAAGGAGGTTAAAAAAAATTGTGGATCAGTCCCTTGATCCAGATCCACTCCAGAACACAATGGTTTGTTCTCTGGTGCGAGGCCCACCCTAACAGACCAACAAACATCATTCATCCAGAGCAGCTGGAGCTCTTTATAAAGGTCTGCAGACCTGTCACCTCTCATCCAACAGGCTTCAAACGTCTTCAGACCTTCAAAAAGATCCCGTTGTTTTTTTATCTAACCTCTGAGCATGCTGCTGAAAACATAAGTAGGAAGTAAGTCTTGGGAGAACCTGGGCCTCCTTTTTGTTACTAACTTAAGATCAACTCTATAAATGTGTATTGGTCTGGATTCAAATATTATCCAGATACAGACCAAATCATACACATGAATACATTTTAGTGTTATACAAATTCATATATTTTTCACTATAGCTTTTTTATTTTTTTTTATTTTAAACATACCTTCACAACCCACTCGAATGTCTTCATAATTAGAATTTCTCTTCATTCCTCCATCATGTCGTATCCTGTCTTTATATTTATGTTTTAGTTCCTCCTCCACTGTTGTTGTACATGTTTATACATGTAAAACAACATGTTTATACATGTACAACAACATGTTTATACATGTACAACAACATGTTTATACATGTACAACAACATGTTTATACATGTACACCAACATGTTTATACATGTACAACAACATGTTTATACATGTACAACAACAGTGTACCAGTGTACATAAGAAATAAAACTTTGTGGATTCCCAAACCTTGTTTATCTGTTGTCTTATTATGGATTCATATGTTTATCTTGGGTTATACATTGACATAGAATGATTATGCATATATACAGTATGTATATACATACATACATACACACGCACACATATGCAGGTAATAAAGCTTGTACATTTTGCAGTTGAGGCTCTCTTGTGTTTGCAGCCTTTGCAGAGGCCCTACTGGTTTACAACCTGTTGATTTCCTGCTCAGGAGCTCATCACTGTGATCGGCACTGAAGAAGCAGTGCAGGAGGCCCAGAAAGAGCTGGAAGAACTCATCAAGAGTTTGGACAACGTCATTGAAGATACCATGAGCGTTGATCCAAAGCACCACCACTTCTTTGTGGCTCCCGTGGCCAAGTCAGAGCGAAAAGGTCACCCTCAAACTGACAGCTAACTGAATAAGTGAGAGCTCCAAACTCATTCTGCTCAGTAACGTGTTGACTTCATATTACATCCTTATTAACTGGCCTGTAAAGAGGTCAAATATGATGGTATTTAATTTCAGATAAAGTTATTTGTCTTCAATGAGTTGTTTATGTACACAGCATATGACAGTACTATGACCGAGGACAAGGTGACATTAAATGATGGCTAATATCCAAAACAAGCAGAACCAGGTAGAACTTTACCGGTGGCAGGTTCAGGTTCTCAGACCAACATGGAGCAGCTGATCCACATCTGATTCAACACAACAGGATTTCATGTGACATAGAAATATCCATATGTTGTGTTTGTGCAGATGGCTGAACCTACCTGTGGCTAATTAGATACACCTGTGGGTGTCGGCTGTGAAAAGAACAGACAGGCTTCCTGCAGTACTTAATGCTTAGCTCCATGTAAGCTCATCTCCACTCCATTGTTTGGATCGGGTCTCAGGGTTCCTGGAGGGGATCTGAGGGGATCTGTGGTTCAGGTGACAGTTGTCAGAGGTTTTGTTTGGCAGGGCGTGTCCCTCTCTAAGTGTGGTATGGTGAGTAGGAGACCTAATTTCCAGTAGCCCCTGGTAGAGGTGGGTGGATGTGACAAACAGCAGCTCTCTAGTGGAGCACAATTCAGAACGTGGCCTGTTTTAGGTGCTCTTGTGTAAAAATGACTTACACAATTCAGCTGGTATTAATACACTGGTTATGTAATGTTGTTACTGTAGGCTCCAGCAGATATTTACTTATTCAGTCTGAGAGTTGTGCTTAAACTACTAAAACTATCTTAAGGTAAGAGTTGACCTTTTTTCATTATAAAGTAATTATAATTATATAATAATATATATAATTATAATTATATAATAATATATTTAATATATACTATTATAATTATATAATTATATATATAATTATAAAGCCAGTCCAACAGAAGAAATAAACGATGTAGTTTAAACCAAGAATCCATCAGTACAGACCTGATTTAATCCATCAGTATAGACCTGATTTAATCCATCACTACAGACCTGATTTAATCCATCAATATAGACCCGATTTAATCCATCAGTACAGACCTGATTTACCATCAGTACAGACCTGTTTTAATCCACCAGTATAGACCTGATTTAATCCATCAGTATAGACCTGATTTACCATCAGTACAGACCTGATTTAATCCATCAGTATAGACCTGATTTATTCCATCAGTACAGACCTGATTTAATCCATCAGTACAGACCTGATTTAATCCATCTGTACAGACCTGATTTAATACATCAGTACAGACCTGATTTAATCCATCAGTATAGACCTGATTTATTCCATCAGTACAGACCTGATTTAATCCATCAGTACAGACCTGATTTAATCCATCAGTATAGACCTGATTTATTCCATCAGTACAGACCTGATTTAATCCATCAGTACAGACCTGATTTAATCCATCTGTACAGACCTGATTTAATACATCAGTACAGACCTGATTTAATCCATCAGTATAGACCTGATTTATTCCATCAGTACAGACCTGATTTAATCCATCAGTACAGACCTGATTTAATCCATCAGTACAGACCTGATTTAATACATCTGTACAGACCTGATTTAATACATCAGTACAGACCTGATTTAATACATCTGTACAGACCTGATTTAATACATCAGTACAGACCTGATTTAATACATCTGTACAGACCTGATTTAATACATCAGTACAGACCTGATTTAATACATCTGTACAGACCTGATTTAATACATCAGTACAGACCTGATTTAATACATCAGTACAGACCTGATTTAATACATCTGTACAGACCTGATTTAATACATCAGTACAGACCTGATTTAATACATCTGTACAGACCTGATTTAATACATCTGTACAGACCTGATTTAATACATCAGTACAGACCTGATTTGATACATCAGTACAGACCTGATTTAATACATCAGTACAGACCTGATTTAATACATCAGTACAGACCTGATTTAATACAGCAGTACAAACCTGATTTAATACAGCAGTACAGACCTGATTTAATACAGCAGTACAGACCTGATTTAATACATCAGTACAGACCTGATTTAATACAGCAGTACAGACCTGATTTAATACAGCAGTACAGACCTGATTTAATACATCAGTACAGACCTGATTTAATACAGCAGTACAGACCTGATTTAATACAGCAGTACAGACCTGATTTAATACAGCAGTACAGACCTGATTTAATACAGCAGTACAGACCTGATTTGATTCATAAAGACCTGATGTACATGATCACTCTTGCTCTCTAAAAACAATGTCGGTTGAGGAAATTGCTGAAATGTTCCACCAGACCAAGGACACTTCATATAGGTTCACCTATTGTTCCATGTGTGTTAGACGATCTGTCTGCTGGATCCAACCATCTTGTGTTGCTCTCTTCAGTGGACTTCCTGTGTACTCTTTTCAGCTGGAAATGAGGCCAGTATAAATCATGAAGTCATGAAGGTATATAAGCAGACGCAGAAAAGACGCACCACAGTGGGGTCATCCACACCAGGTAAGAAGTATCTCTCTGAAACTTTGAGCTTATTTGAATTTCATAGCAGTGATATTGTTTTTTTAGTGGTCATATCTGCTAGTTGAAACTGGAATCTGATATATTACACAGTAATCCCACTAAAATATTTACTGCTGTCAACTAGTAAGTTTTACTTTCAATGTTTTCAAATGTCTCATCTGACTGCAAGATTTCCTGTGGAGGCACATTTCTGCCAGTGTAATGAAAAAAAGTCAAGTAGTTTTCTCAAAATAATGACTTAGTGTTGAAACGAAATTAATCAGTATGACAGATTGTGGACTTATATCCCAAAATAATGATTTAACATTTCAACGTAATAAGTAAGAATCTCAAAGTAATAATTTATATTTTAAAACAAGGACACACATCCCTCCACCATCATCGTTAAAACATCATCATTTCATTAAAAAAAAAATTAATAATCAGAGATTTTTGACTATTGAAACTATTTTTAAGACACACAGATAATTGTTGCAGGAATAAAAAACAAGCAATAAAATACTATAAACAACAATACTATATTAATATATAATGCAAATATAATGTAAAATAGTAATGTTAAACAGATTCAGCAGTAAAATGCTTCTCTAATGTTGCATAATATTAACTAATAATTATGGGAAGGTTTTAGTGCTGAATGAGTATGTCTACTTCTGATACTATATAAAAATGTAGTACAACAACATTTTATTGATAATACTGTATTATTGTCATGGAGTACTTTAACATGCTTTTAACCTTGATTTTCTTATTGCACCACTGTATGTGTGAGATGATGGAGTTGGAGCTGTTGTCCATTTCATTACTTTGTCCAGCCCTTTGACATCATCCAACAGAGACGAGATCCTGTGGTCACCTGATCCCTGTCATCTCTTTTTAGCAGCCGCACTTAGAACACAATGTTTCTGGCCATTCTCACGTATCAACTTGCCACACTCCTTATTGCCCGGGGTCAGAATGCGTGCATTGGACACTCCACATTCAGGAGTCCAGGTTAGTGACGCTATCATCATCAGAGCTCCTCCTTTTCATCTGCCTGCTGCTCTGACCCTCCCTCCTCCCCCATTATTCTTCTTTTCACACCTCTTTCCTGCAGCCAGCTACCTGATGAGTGTGTCTGTAGTGTGATCTCCGTGTAAAAGGCCTTTTATGTCTGAGGGTTTGTGAAGGTTGGGGGATGACCTTGTTATTTGACAGCTGCTGTTATACATGACAGTTAATGATAAAAATAAAAATAAAATTTAAAAAAAGCTACACTCAGGTATTATTTTCATGCAGGTACATTTGATAAAGAGAATAACTGTTGCAAATTGAATTAATATTCTCAACTTCATGCTGCTATAGCTGGATGGATCGTGTTGATCTGCATTGATGTATGTATGGCTAAAGTCATAAGACTCAGATAAAGATGGTGGCTGATATCATGACACGTTTATTTTAAAATCACCCATGTTAACAGCACATATTCACACGTACATGTTAAACTGTTGTAAAGTTGTACAGCTTCCATAATTCATCCATAATAGCATTTTGGTCACACATGGAACGAAGCTTCAGGTAGACAACTTGAGCTGCACTACTGCAAACACACATATACACATGACAGGCCTCATTCTCCTCAATCAGCATCAACACACCCTCCCAGCATGGCAGTCTATTGAACCTGCAACAACGTCCCATCTCCCCCTCTTCCTGTCACTGCTGCTGCTGCCCTTTCAGCCCCACCACCACCCCAGCATCCACCTGTAGGCTCAGGTTAGGGGGTTCAAGAAGTGTCCTCATCACTCCCCAATATAGCCATATAAACATATCTGTGGGGAGTGATAATGTCAGAGCCTAGATGCCAAAGTCAAATATGATCTGCTGCTGTAATGATAAACATTTCAAATCATGAGTCTGTCTGATTGAATTATGATTAAGGTGGAACTGTTCAGTATATGCAGCGTTTGAGGGGCAGAGGAGAAAAAAATACAAATATCATCAGCTGTAATGGTGACAGCTTCTGTGGTGCTGCTTCCCATTTTCTCCACTGGAGCGGCGCCCTAGAGCAACGCAGAAGTGCCGTGTTAGATGCCCCCCGATTGATTCCCCAGCAGTTCAGGGAATCAATGCAACACTTACTGGGTAACTGTATGGGAAGACAGAGGAAGTACTGAGCACCTACTGTATACAAGAGGGTATGGCAATTTAATTACTGGTTAACATGTCAGGAAAATGGAGGGATGATATTGATGATGGTGTTTGTAACAATCTGAATCTATTTGTTGCCCTGTATGTTTCCACATACATGGAATTGGCCTTGGTGTTGTAGTGCTCAACAATAAAAACACTTGGTATGAGCACAAATGACCGAGTGATGAGGAAGAAGAAGCTTTATTGTCACATACAATTATACAGTATAATGTAGCCAAATTGGCATTTGCCTGAGGAGCAGTGGGCTCATTACGGCGCCCGGGGAGCAGATTGGGGATCAGTACCTTGCTCAGGGACACTTTGACATGTAGACTGTAGGGGCTGGGGATGGAACCAATGACCTTCTTTTAAGTGGATGCTCAGTGGGGGCCTAACCTGCTACAACTGCTAGCTTTATCGGCATGCATATCTGTGTTATTATTCTGTTTCAGTTTACCTTATAACCAAATTAAAAGCATATCTACTCTGTAGATAACAGATTACTGAGGGCTGTGATATCACAAAGTTTTATTTCTTATATACCAGCTTACACACGTACAGATCAAGACCAGAAATTAAAGCATCAAATGTGAAGACAGGATAAGAAACAATGGAGGACTGAAGACAAAGCATGAAGACATTAGACAGACAAACAATATACTGTACATATAGAATAGTATTTCAAAATTTAAATGCAAAAATGTTCCTGGAATCTAACCTCACAAATTGCATTATTATCAAAACTGCAGTATTATTTGTTGAAAATTGTACACATCATCTCACACTGTTAAAGATCCACAGCTTGATCCACACTGGCTACTGTTCCCTGCTCCAAAGTATTATCAAAGTCTGTTAAAAACAAACAAGACAAACAAACAACAACAAGACAAACAACGATAAACACATGACCTGTTTGAATAAAAACAATAAAAACAATATGTGTGAATAGTACCCAAAAATCTGTGCATTAATGTAACTGAGTCAGATAATTAACTAATTAATAATTAGTTAAAAACTATATATAAAAACTATATTATAAAGCAATGTTTTGACTTCAGAGGGAATGAATTGGTGCAGCAACAACCTGGGATAAAATCATGTTGTCATAGAAACCTACAAACTTCCAACATGTTGAAACGCTCTGAGCAATAAAATATTACACATCATCTTTATAGCGTTCACACTGTTCCTACAGTAAGATACTCCAGACAATCCAAGTATTTCTGACTTTATTCTCTTTATGATATTATATTATTGTTATATCATTATATTTTTATTGCATCATGTTGACTCCTCCAGAGCAACTAAAGACATGACACGACCTGTTTCACAGGCCGAGTAGAAAACCTAGTCCTCGTGGCAGTCAGATCAGTCCGAGTCAGTTCCAGTGTAACGTGTCTCACAGCGACATTAAAAATATTAAAAGTTGTTTCTCGTTTTGTCTTCGATCTGTTCAGACAACTCAGACATCGAGGTCTTCTGTGGCTCTCAGACAGTGGACCTCCAGATCCTCCTGTGTCCCATCTATTTCAATGGATACAATGAGTCACTGCTGGCCCTCAACTCAGAGCACTCCAAACACCAGTGTAAAGGGACCCCTGATTGGACAGCAGACCCGCCTGTTGTCAAATTCAATTTCTCCATCACAGAGGAGGCCATCTCTGCCTGCTCCAGCGACCTGACAGTAGGTGACTTCAGCCTGAAGACACCCAGCTGATGTCACACAAACAACAGATGTTCTTACTCACGACTTAAAACCTCTTCTTCCTCAAAGGTCACTGAGGAGGTGGGAACTGGAGTGTTTGCAGATTTCTCCAACGTCCAGTTCATCACCATCTCAGGAATGGTCTGCTCTGAGGACCCCAGCACAGGAGCCATCACCTACCACCAGGAGGTCATGTACAGGTTCTCCTGCCACTACCCCCTGCAGTACCTGGTCAACAACACTCAGATGAGCGTGTAAGAAGCAGTTACACTTGTTAAGCACACACTGGCAGGAGTAAATGTTGGTTCAATCTTTTCTTATTAACTGCAAAATAACCATATGTAACAGATTATTTGAATGTTTAGGCCTCCTTAGATGCTCCTCGGAACCCACCAGGAAGTGATTTCCTTTAGACCCTAGTTTGGAACAGGAATTAGAAGAAATGGCTGGTTAACCTGATACTCACCATGAGGCAACTCCAGTTAGTTGTGTCAGTAGTGATCTCTTCTGTTATCACCTGGTTTGGTAATGTCCATATGTGAAAAGAACAGGCTACATCACAGAGTTCACATGACCAGTAAGATGGTAAGGCCTAATCAGTCTCACATTCCCCTCACCAGAGCTATTTCAAAGGCTCGAGTCATCGAGTCATCGAGTCTGACCTGGTGAACATCCAACCGGACTGCATCGATCACAAGTGGACAGCTCAAGAGGCATTGATGATGCATGTGAGATCTGATCCCTCTGACCACATTCAGATGTTGTCTTTCATTCTTTTTTATTAATATCAATATTGTTATCATTATTATTATTATTATTATTCTTTAAGCAGTGTGAATTCTACTGTGTCCACACTGAAGCAAACAGAATGAGCCTGTGTCCCCAGGCTGCCTTATTAAACTAATCAGTTTCAGAGAGTTGTGGAGTTAGAAGAAATATTATGAATATTGTGAAACTATCTATGACAAATTCTTAATTAATTCAGCATATTTTATACACAAGGATATTTATTTCTTTGTGTGAAAACTGTTGTGTCCGTTTGTCCCAGTGACGTATGTGTTTATTGACCTGTAGAGTGGGTAACAGAGCTGTCCACTTGTGATCACATCACCCAGGGTGAGGGATTAAGGTAGTAAGCACTTATAAAATGACTGAGGCAGTGGGACAGGACAGGGGTGTGACATTTTCACCCCAAACCAGGGGATTTAAAAAGCAGCTAGCAGCAATTAACAGGTGACTTAAAGAGGAAAAAGAATTAACCAAAAATGTCTCCAAAGTGGTGACAACATGAGGTCCTGGAGCTCCGAACCCTTGGAGGACAAGAGCAGTGTCCATATAAACAGGCACAGTAAATAATGTAGCTTATGCTATGCTGCTACCTGACATATAAAAACATCCACTAGAGACTGCTGGGTTCTACTAAATGCCTCTGCTGCTTGTAGAATGACGCCATGCGATCTAAAAAGTTTTGTTCAGTGACAATAAACTGAAAATGAAGGTGGCGGAGAGAGGAGTCTCCGTTGGAGCATTATTTATCAGTAAATAATAATAAGTTAGGAAATACAGGCAGAAGGCAGGCTCTCTGCTGATAAATACACTGACACATATGTGGAGAAGGTCATAGGTGATGATGGAGAGATGATTTTTGTTTGAGTCTGTCATTCTTTTAGTGAAATCCTGTGAAGTAAACCTTTACTTTACCTTCATCTTCATTGTCTGAATTATGCACCTGCAATTCAGTTTGAATAGTGAATTCCTCATAATATACTATATTGGCAATATGCTGAGGGCTTCCAAACACAGTTCAATCAGCATAAATGGAAATATAGTCAGTTTGGATAATAAGAGTTAAGTCATGGTTCCTGTATCTTAAATTAAAGATAAGTCAGCTGTAGATAATGAACCACAGCTCAGCCTCCTCGTCATACAGTCTCCTCCCTAAACCTCCATATCAGTCCACCAGCCTTCTACATACTGACACATATTTCCCTCTTATTTATTTCTCTTTTTCTTGTCATATTCGTTAGTCTTTCATTTTCTGTCAGTGTCATATTTAAATACGAAGATAAAATAAAGTATCATGTTAACATATTATGGAGTAGCCTGTGGCACAGAAGTATCTGTGTCTATGTTCAGTTAGGTCTGAGTCTTGTGTTGTTCCCTTGGGAATCAGATAAAAGATGACCTGTTTGCTGATGACTTGGGTTTTTCCCTAAATGTTTTTGTCCAACAGGTCTGCAGTCAGCCTGGCAGTCAAAGACAATAATGGGAGTTTCATCAGCACACTGAGCATGCATCTCTACTCGGTAAGAAGAGGGAGGAGTAAGCTTTATGTTGGCTGACCAAATGCTTGGTCGATGTAACAAAAGAGTGAGACAACAGAATGAAATCACTTTTAAAGATAAGCCACATTTAGCGCAAATTTGGCACCATCTTACAGTCAGATTTACAGTAGTACAGTAGAAGTACAATTTATTCAAATCAAAGAAACCAAGAAAAATCGAAACTCTTGTTCCTCTAACTCAGAATCAATATGTGTTTTGTTGACGTTACAAAAATATGTATTTCCACCAACATCCTTGAAAAAAAGATGGCAAACATGAGGTCCAGGTGTCATACTTGAAAAAACAAACTCAATATATCCCTTTATTTATTTATCCCTTTATTTTTTAAGGTGGTATTTGAGTGTAATGTAATTTAAACCAATGCACCAGGACCTGGAGTATCACTATTTCAACAGTGGCACCTGTCTCACAGAGGGACAGGTAAGTGATCATTGGCTAGTGGACCTTCTTCCTCCACCATCTTCCAATAATAATAGTAATTAATAATCATTCATGAGAAAAATATTTATATATTACCTGCAGCAGTCCCTGAGCAGCCGCAACAATAGGTGTGTCTCTGCTGATCTGGAACAACTGTACAGGAACAGTGAAACGGTTCAGGTTCATACAGTGAAACGGTCCAGGTTCATATAGTGAAACGGTCCAGGTTCATACAGTGAAACAGTCCAGGTTCATACAGTGAAACGGTCCAGGTTCAAACGGTCCAGGTTCACACCGTGAAGCGGTCCAGGTTCACACCGTGAAACGGTCCAGGTTCACACCGTGAAACGGTCCAGGTTCAAACGGTCCAGGTTCACACCGTGAAACGGTCCAGGTTCACACCGTGAAACGGTCCAGGTTCAAACGGTCCAGGTTCACACAGTGAAACATTCCAGGTTCACACAGTGAAACATTCCAGGTTCACACAGTGAAACATTCCAGGTTCACACAGTGAAACGGTCCAGGTTCACACAGTGAAACAGTCCAGGTTCATACAGTGAAACGGTCCAGGTTCAAACGGTCCAGGTTCACACAGTGAAACATTCCAGGTTCACACAGTGAAACGGTCCAGGTTCACACCGTGAAACGGTCCAGGTTCACACCGTGAAACGGTCCAGGTTCAAATGGTCCAGGTTCACACAGTGAAACGGTCCACGTTCACACCGTGAAACGGTCCAGGTTCACACAGCGAAACGGTCCAGGTTCACACAGTGAAACGGTCCAGGTTCACACCGTGAAACGGTCCAGGTTCAAATGGTCCAGGTTCACACAGTGAAACGGTCCACGTTCACACCGTGAAACGGTCCAGGTTCACACAGCGAAACGGTCCAGGTTCACACCATGAAACAGTGAGCTCTGAGCATGAAAATGACAACTGTGTCAAGCAATGGCAGTTGCACCGCTTTGTGCACACAGACAGAATACACTGATACTGGAACTTAAAACACTGTCAAAATGAGCAACATGTATCTCAACTACACCCCCTCTCTTCTGTTATTGGGTCTAAAGGACAATAGCTACTCCTCCATGCTGCGGATCCCTCCACGAGGCCTGGAGCTTAAGACCAGAATCTTTGTAGAAGTGAAGGCATCCAACCTCACCAACAGGTACTTCACATTTCACCTGGTTTGGCAGCTGACGTATACCAACTGTATGTTGTTCATTTATGAGCATGAATAAAGAGCATACTGAAATTCTCATCCCATATATTTGTCAAAAAAACGGTGTTCTCTTTGGTAAATGTTTGGCCAGGGATACACACTGGTAATTTCTACCAAACTGTGCCAATATCCACAGCAAAGATCCTTCAGTTCTAATATGAATTATGAATGTAACATGTAATATAAAGGGCCAAAAATCTAAACTCCTCCTTACAGATTCAACGTGCTCCTGGACCGATGTTATGCCACAGCCTCGCCGTTCCCCTTGAACACCACATATCACGATCTGTTTGTTGGGTGAGTTATCAGCTATAGATATGAGTGAAACAAGTTGACTCAGTTTTAGAGAAAAGTACAGAGATATAGAGGCAATGTTTAGAAATATACAGACACTAATGAGCTTTTTTCTGAGTATTCAGCAGCATTGTAGTCTTCATAAATAAATGGAGCTGGTTCTGATTGTTTAAACTGTATTTACATTGTAGTCTTCATAAATAATGTAGTGAGAACAAATCTGTTTTCACTCACGCATGGAGAAGATGAGAGTTTCTTCTTCCTCACCCATCTTTTAGGACGTTTGAACTATGACCTTTCACAGAGACATTCTCTCCTCACCAACTCAGGAAAATAAAAGCTTTGTCACAAGGTTTAGAACGAAAACAGAATTTTCTCTTCAATCATCCCAGGATGAAGACCCAAATGGCCCAGTTGACAAACTAAGCAAACACACATACATGCTTTACAGCCCAAGAACCAAATAACCAATCATTGGTTAATAACTAATCATTTTAATTGAGTTTTTGCCATGAACCAACATTACCAGCTATTGGTTTTGAAGTAAAGAGATTTCACAACGTGACCTTATGTTCAAATTACTTTAAATGCTTAAAATGTATTAAATTACAATTGTGTTATGATGTATTCACCAATTCACCAAATGTGATATTATTTAATGCCGTAATAATCATTTTCATGCTGAAAGTAGCCTAGATATGTGTGAAATCTATAATTAGAAACCTTTAGTATAATTTTGCTTTCTGCTTCATTTTTTCATCTTTTTATGTCATACTTATAATGAAGCCATAAGTAATGTTTATTAACTGTGGTGACAAAGATGTATGGATGTTTTACTCGTTTTAATACTTTTAGATGTATAGAGAACTAAATTCTGCCAATAAAATTAACCTTTTCTGAAACTTGATCCCTGGTTCACCAGAGTGCAGTCACACCCCCAACTATGCAAAGTATAAAACCTTACAGGCGGTCATTGTTCTTTGTTTGAATTTGACTGCAGCAAATAAGATCCACTCAGCTTTGTGCTGTTCTAAATGCTCTGAAACTACTTTAAAATCTGTTGCATTTAAAGTCTGTCTTTTTTCTTTGTTTAACTTTCTTTAACTCTTCGTTCCTAGTTTTATATCTGATTTTTCAACTCATCATTCTTTAAATTCAAATCAAGCGCCAAAGCCTTGACACGCTTTTCTTTAATAGCCTTGTAACTAACGTCGACTGGCCATCGTCAATTTTTGCAAGACTTTTTAACAAGTTAGTCGAGACAACTTGAACTATCCACAGCCAACTCTGAATATCAACATCCCAGCTATAACCGAATCAGCAGTGAGTCTGATCACCAGCCGACTCACCAAGCCTCAGCTCCAGGTTCCGCTCTTCACCCGGTCAGCCAAGTGACCCCGGACCTCCTGTCCTAACGACACTGCAGAGAATCTCCCTTCACCACAGTGTTCAGTGAGCCCCGCTGTGTCGGACGCTGAGCCCCGGGAGAAATCACCACAGTTAGTGTCGGATAGCGTTATTAAATTTTAACCTTAAAATTAGGATAAGCAGGTTATTACATTCAGTAGTCCTTTGGTTTTGTTCATCCATACGTCTCTTTTCCCACCAGTCAGCTCATATTGATCTTAAAGTCTTTTAGATATTCATCTCACTTAACCATAGATTGTGAATGTGTCTCTATCTTCTGTCCATTTAATCTTTGTTTATGATAATCAGTTATAAATTCCATTCATTATTACGTTGTTGTTGACATATATTTCTTTCTTCAGAAGTACGAACCAATGTGTTGGTAGAACTCCCTACCTTTACAGAGAATTAGACTGATTAAAGATTTAATTATATCCTTCATTTGAGGGTGGTGCCCCAAAATTACAACAAGTGCATAACATAACATATTTACGCTACAATAAATGGAGCTGGTTCTGATTGTTTATATTTACATTGCAGTCTTCATAAATAAAGTCTGTCAGTCTGTTTTCATGGTACCTTAGAACCAGGCCTATGTTAAACTAAAAGGCGTCCTGTCTGTTGGTCAGAATTCCTGTAACCTGGTAGAAACCATGTGTCCTCTTTAAGGTGTAACCAGGATGTCCAGACAGTAATGGAGGTCAATGGAGAGCTGCAGGTAGCCCGCTTCTCCTTCGAAGCTTTCCGCTTTATCCAAAGCATAGAAACAAGTCTCTCTACCTACTACGTACATTGTGCCACCAGACTGTGTGTGAACACCTACTGTCCCAGCCTCACCCAGGTCAGATTCTGCCTCCAGGTGTAACACCCATCACAAAAGCAAAGCTGTGTCCAATATTAACAGAATTGCTTGAGATACTGGGCTGCATAAATATCATTATATGGATGATTTCATGTTAATTAGTAGTATTTAAATGGAAAGCTGCCATGTAAATATGAAGGGTTTTTATGTCTTCTATACTCTATGACACTTAAACAGCACAGTATGATTTTCCTATGATTCACCTGCAGAACTGCACCAGTGCCAGCAGCTCCAGAAGGAGGCGCAGCCTCAGCAACGACCAGGGCACCACAGTGAGTGACATGGCCACCATCAGCTCAGGCCCAATCACGACCCGCCTAGACACCGGTGAGAATGGTCTCTATAGGTTAGAGCCTCAGAATGTCTGACATCATGAAGACACACCTGTATTTGGGTTCCTTTGGTCGTGAGTGATCAGAGCTGTTCCTCTTGTTCTCCCACAGGGGATCTGATGACCTCTGGAGGTATGCATACACCGACAACATGACCTCACTCCTGTGTACTTGTATTTTATCAGAAGAAAGTGATGACAGTAAAACTTGACAACAGCATCATCTGGTTATCCAGACTTTTGGGGGGAGGGGGGAGGTGATGGATGTAGGACCTGGAAACCAGACTCAAAGATGGTGCACAGTCGCTTCAATGAAATTTGCTTAGTAAGCACATAAGCCAACAAGGTTTTGTAGCTTCCAGGTTTGCTTCTGCATTGTGCGACACACATTCTCATTCGGTTTTCTCCCACTGGCCCCGCCCACATGTTCACACTCAGCCAATCGGCTTTATATTGATATTTGAGATTTTCTGGTGGTTGATTATTTGGACACATTAGCAGCATGGCTGAGGGGCAGCACTGTGTACACTTCTCATAACACAGTCATAAGCAAGATGCATGAACATGTTATTTAGACCTGCATTGACAGAACCACTCAGCGCCGCCTCCAGTTTTGACCATTTGTAAAACTGGTGACAAACTAGGTCGTTTATGATCCATGGAGGGTTTATGTTTGTAAAGCTTTCCTGAAACAGGGGAAAGCCATTTAAACATCTCATCCCAATGCAAAGTGAGCCTGATGGGACCTTACAGGTTGTCCCAGGGCAAAACCACCACTGCACATATTCACACTGCAACATTATTTATCTAAATATAAGACATAAATATTCGATTTAACAAGATGCAAACTACAAACAAGTGAATTTGTCTGCCAGTACTGGAACATTTTGCACTATGCAAGATTTCTTGAAAAGGGAAAAATAATCTAGGTTTGACAAATGTGAGATATGACTTGGAATAAAAGTCAAACCACTCATTCCAAACAGTTATTAATAACATAAAGTCAAAACTAGCTCTTCATTCTTCTTTCACTGTTTCTTTTCTCATTGAGGGAAAAGATCTTAAATCCAGGTAGCACAGTGGTGCTATGCACAGCGCACGCCTTATGTACAGAGGCTGCAGTCCTACCGCAGGGTTCAAGTCCCACTCATGGCCCTTTGCCACATGCCTATCCCCTTGCTCTCTGTCTCCATTTCCTGTCATACCTTTGCCTGTTCTATCTAAATAAATGCAAAAAAAGGTTCTGGTTATTCCAATTTCAAGCATTAAGTTACTCAGACCAGGAAAAACTTAAGCAATGAGTTATAAAATCGTATTATTATTAAGGACAAATAGCTTGAAACAAGTTGAATTCTCAAACATAAAAACATTAAAAAAATACTTTGTTATACAAGGAAGAAACAAAGACTACTTTAAGAATTTTCTTCTCAGTTACATTTTTTAGTTTTTGCATTCGAATGAGCCACAAACCCAGAAAGTAAGACTGACTGAACAGCACCATCTTTGGGTCTGGTGTCTGGTTCTATGAAGAACGGTATGGGAATGACAGCACACACCTTCATGCAGACACAGCTTACACCCATACACCTGGACCACTGCTGCATCAAGGCTTCAGTTTGCCTCAGCCAAAGGATTCCTGCATCTTTATGACACCAACGATCCCCTTCACACTGTCCAGACTTCTCAATCCACCTTTTACCATGTTGTGCGTCGTTTAGATGAGTTCAGATGACGTGTTGCATGAAGACGACATGTTGCATGAAGGTGGCAGAAGTATCTTTAGTTATCATCACACAGCATGACAAACACTCTGTACGATCAGGGAAACCAACTGGCTTGAGAACTGACTAAATAAATGCTGTGCATAAATAGAAGAGTGTCTATCATTACATAAACTGTTTATTACTCTTTGTGCTCTAATCCTCGGTGCCTCTTTCATTTCCAGGTGCTCAGCATGCTCAGATGAACAGTAGCGTTCTGGCTGTTTCCATGGTCGCCACCATCCTCGGTGCCGTCTCCCTGTCTCTGGTTGCTTTATTTGTTTACCGCAGGTACAACTCTAACATCAGTTTCAACAAGACAACTCTGTCCTGAGTCGGCTCTAGCTTTACAAACCAGAGCGCTGAGATGAATAAGAGAGCAAAAGTGTTGGTATCATATGCAAAAACCCATCAAGAAATAAAAGAGTACCAGGAAGTTTCATCTCATAGTGAATGAATTCAGCCAGTGTTTTATTGTAGCTGGAACATATTCAGGGTTAGCTTCAGAGAGACGTCAGACAGGAACCACAGAACTGAACATGTTCTCATCACACAGCCATGTATACTACTACAGCGTTGTTATTCTTTTTATACTCTCATACTGGCTAATGGAACTGAGGGCATTGATCATTTGCTACTACAGCAGGGTAACAGGGTATTGTTAAAGGTTTTTGTACTTTTGATGCTAATTAAGGTGTTTAGCAAAAACATATGAAGTTATTATTTATGGTGAATTTGTATGTTTCTTGAAATCCTTTTAGACGTCACTAAACTAATGCATAAAGTTCAACAATGTACTTTTATATTGGTATTTTTAATTAAAGTATATTATTTTATCTGCATGTTTATTCATTTTATAAGTGCCTGGAAGTGCATTTGATGATATTTTTATATTAGAAAGAGTATCTTTTGCTGTTCAAGGAGCTTCAATACTCATCTAAGGCTGAGAAACACTCAAAGGACCCTGTTTAAACTAATGAAACAATAAATGAACAATGAACTGATGAAACAGTGTATGACCTGGGAGCAAAGAGGTTCTATATAGTCCCCTATTATTCATGGCTGTGTTTTGTAACATTATTAAAAGAATGAAGTGAAGTGTTTGGAAGAAATCAAGGTGAATCAAGTCGAGTCCCATTAAACCTGATAGACTCCACCAACATGCAGGAAAAGGAGGAAGACTTCCAACCAGATGAGGGTGCAAACAGGCAGCCAACGCAGCTGTACAACAGGCGGTAAGTTGTCTGAAGCTGCAAACATCAGCGGAATCCCTATTTGGGTGGCAAGGCCCTGACTTAGGACACTTCCTCCTGTGGGGTAATGCCAGAGAAAGAAAGATGTGAGACATGGTCCATGCAGAGGTGGGGGCTTGTGAAGAGGAGAGGCGGATGGCGAAGGCCGTGGAACAAGAGTACCAGGGCGTCTGGACAAACTAGGATCTCCCCAAGCACTAGGTCTCCTGATCAGAACGATGGAGACTAGAGCACTTCCGTATTTCCTTCCTCTTGCGATCCATTTTGGGCTGAGAGATGATCCAAACCGCAAGCTCTGTGGGCAAACCGGCACATTCTGTCCTGGTGCAAAACAGATTTAAGCCAAGGACAGTATAGGTGGCACCATGATAAGGTGCTTCTGTCTCTGGCCGACACAATCAAGTGAGAGAGAAGCAAAATGAGGCCAGCCAGCACCAATGTTAAGAAGACCATCAGCTTCATTTCAACAAAGTCTCAAAAGCCCAACCTGCAGCAGGATGCCAGATCCTGGGAGGTCACTGGAAAACTGTACTGGTAGAGCTGACTGCACTGTGGGAGGAGAAGTGTGAAGAGGAAGGTCCTTAAATATCAGCCCTGACATTCTGTACGGTCCACGGACAAAGCCTGAATATTAATGTCCTAACGGGAGGAATAAAATCTATAAATTGCCTTAACCAATCAGAAACACAGATACACCCTCCAGCAGGCAGCAAACTAAACTCAAAGCAACTTTTCATCAGGGCTACCAAATAAACAACAAATTCTTTCTAATATGAAACCAACAGAAGCATTTCTGAGGACTGAACTGTGCTTCAAACTTTGTAAAGTTTCACCATGAATGACATGTTTAATGGTTTTTGACCATAGACGTGGCAAAATGGCCCTCTAGAGCCTCCATAGAAAGTTTCACCTACATGGAGGAGATTCTGTAGGCATCTGTATCACACCTAGATCTACAATAAAGATGCTTGGAGCCATAGTTTAACCCAATCCATTTTACATTTTGTGCCAAAACACAAACTTTCATGAACAACTGCAAAAGATTTAATCTGATCAAGATCAAATTTGGTCAGTTCAATTTTAGCACCTTAGGGATGAAAAGCAAAATCATAGCTTTTCAATGAATGTCAACAAATTCTGATGTTTAGTAGTATAAGTAAAAAACAGTTTCCTTCTTTAAGGCAACTCCCTTCACAAATTTAGGTATGAAGGTACAGATATAAGAGTAAAAGACGACAAAGATCAGTTTTATCATGAAGTTTAAAAAGTTGAAAAAAATTCCCCTGGTGCAATATATTTAAATACACAAACATATGTCCATTTATAGTGAAATTGTTTAACCTGTCCATTTGCAGTGTCCAGTTTCATTTATGTCGATTTACTGTGCAATATTCTTAAATTTTCTGCTGCATATACCATGTGAATTGTCATGTAAATTGTCTTAATTGTTATTGTCTCGCCACTAGGCCTGTATATAGTCTTGATATTTCTGATATTTATTTATTTTTGATATATCTTGTGTTGCACCTTAAGGAGTTGGCCACTTCATTTCATTGCACACTGTATAATGACAATAAAGGCTTTCTATTTTCTATTTTAAGTTGAGCAAAGTTGGCTCCCAATCAAATATTCCATGCAGCAGTTTGTTTGCACAGACCTACAGTTGGCATTTGTTACAAATTGCAGTGAAAAGTGAGAATAATAGATTTAAGATTAAAAGCACAAAACAACCTTAGGAGGACAGAGCTGGAACAAATATGGAATGACTTATTCAACCAAAGGTACATCTGAAGAACAGCAGCACCTGGTCTGCTCTACGCACCAACCCCAACACAAAATCCATTCAGAAATGAACAGAACAACAATGAACTTAAAAACAAAAAGATGTTTTATTATCCGTTTAGAAACACATTTGTTTTCATTCCTACCTTTGTTTTCTTCAGTCGCCACCCCCACCCCCCACCCCCACCCAGAGAAACGGAGTTAACATGTGAGCAAGTAAAGAGCAGTGATAACACTAATACACCACCTGTCCTACTGTGTTTAGCAGCTTATGACACTTTGAAAACATGGAGTCTGACCACTTTCAACAGAAAATATTCAAGCTTGTATCAGCAGGAAAACAAGTTCAGGATTTATTTAGTTCATCCTGCAGGATCAGAGGGGTGAGAGCACACGATCACTGCTGGGCATCTCAGTTCTTATCCAACATAAAGGACCTGAGCAATCAGTCAGCAACACTAGTCCTTACAGGATGGACACAAACATTTCATTTTGCCCTGTCATAACAGATTATTATGGTTCTCTACAGCCAATCAGAAAAAAAGCCAGAAATTATATGGCCAACTAAATCAAAACAAAAGGTTCTATCTGTGGCAAACACCACGCTAACTAACAGCACAGGTGTTCTAACAGGGTTACCTCAGAACACACCATGGGTCAGTTCCATGACTTCAGTATGGAAAAGCACTGCTAGCATCTCCCTCTGCATCCACATCCATGTGCTCATGGTCACAAGGTGTTCTGTTTGCACACACAGATGCAGTCCTGGTGTTTATTCCTGTTGGACGTTTTGGTGTTTACATTGTTTACAGAATCCACGAAACAGAAGAGATGAAGGAAAGGGGACAGGATGAGTGGTCTCTTATTGTTCCAATCAGCTTCCAGTAGTTCAATAAAAAAACAAAAAACAAACAAAAAGAGAGTGAGAAGGAAGTCGAACATTTATACACTGTCAATAAATAGTGATTTTCTCTCCCAGTTCCTGCTGTTATAATTCATCTCCTCTGTGGTTTCCAGGTTGGGCCTCCTCTGGTGCTCCTGGAATGACAGAGGGGGAGAATGAAAGCTGTGAGTATGTGGCTTATGTCAGCCTGGTATATTAGTACAGGAAGCATGAGCTCTGTAGCCCCTCCACTCCACAGTAACTCATGTCCACTGATTCAATAAGACACACACAGAAAGGCATTGCTATGGTAACGCCTGTCAGCTGAGGATGCATCACATTTAGAAAGGCCTTGGCTGAAAGGAAAGGGGAAAATGCAGACCTGGACTGTTACCTTACCTGCTTTGCTGACGTGAACATGCATCATGTCATGTCTGATAATGAGAATGACAAAAAGAACTGTAGCCATTTTACAAGGCCTTAGAATCACTCTTGATATGTTAGACACATATTTAGTATTCAGTGAAACATCAGTGGGAGAAAAAGGAGCTTTAGCCGAGTAGAAGACTGCTGCCTTCTTTTACCACAGCATGATAAACATGGAAACACCTTGTCTGGATGAGATGAGAGGGTAATCAACACTGAAAACAGGTAGTGTGCAGGATTTATTACTTTTTAACAGGTGTGACACAACAAGCACATGACATTCCACTTTGGTTATTTGGGTTGACTGTGATCAGTTTCTGCTGTGACTGCAGCCCTGCACAGATGACCAGAGTTACTGCAGATGTAAAAACACTGACCTCCTCAGATTCACTCAGGACAGAAGAGATGTTAGAGGTGTTACAGCTTATTTAGGCAGCTGGAGTTCATGAGAGATCATGACAGCTTCACTGACTCAGACCTCACCTGCTATAAAGAAGTCCAACATACCCCAAACCTTTTCCGTTCTCTTCACTACCCCGAACAAACACAGCGATCACATGAAGCTGATATCAGGTTCTCCCAATGAAAATAAAGACACGCCTACGACGGAGTTAATATGAGGAAAACATGGAACTCAGAATGACCTACGAGTAAAAAAGAACATTGCTATCATCTTTAGGGCACGAGTTGAAGTGACCCTCGTTATATTTCTAAACTCCATTAAATTAGTGTGTTGCCTAAATGTATTCCTATGGAATGTGTTCTACAGTTTCAGCCTTGTTCTTTCAGCTGCAAATGCTAAGGACGTGGGAGCAAATAAAGAATAAATATAAAACTAAAGTACCAGCTCGACTCGGCTTGGAACCACAGCAGAGCAGGTACTAAAAAAGTAGAACCAGGTACTTTTTAAAGAGTGGAAACACAAAAAGCCGAGCCGAGCCGAGCCGAGCCGAGCTGGTACTATGAGGTGGAAAAGAGGCTTAATTCAGTCTCTACTCTAGGATAATTAAATAGCTCTGACATTGCTAGCAGCCAACATCAAAAATAAGACAGGAGGGGGCTCACCTCTCATAAGCCTCACTCCAGGCTTTATATGAATGATGACATCATTTCCCAGAGAATTGATTGGTCAGCAGGGAGTGTTTTAAACATCTGATCTCTTATCTAGAACATGACCTGCTCCTTAGCGGTTTAGGTCTGCATTATTATTCCATTAACTAATGCTGTTACTGGAAAAGGTAACAAAGTAATATATTACAGTAGTCCAGCAGTAACAGAGTGTTCCATATGTGTCAGGAGTTCATTCAGTGGAGATGTCTGAGGGTTAGTGCTGGGCTGGATCAGCCTCTAAAGTTCTCCACCATTCACAACAGGTATGGCAGACCGACCTGTGGTTGCTTCTTCTGTGGGCTGTGATTGGCTGTCTGAGTCTGTGTGTACTGTGTTGTCGTCAGTGGGCGGGGCTTCACCCGGCTGCACCTCCTCTGGGCTTTCTGTGTTTGTATAAAAATACACATAAGTTTTTTTTTAAGGCTGATTAGAAGAACAACATGAGTGCTGTGTGAGTTTTGCAGATATACTGACCACTCTGTGTGTCTGTGCTCTCCTCTGGAGGAGGGATGACCTCCTTCTCCTCTGGAGGAGGGATGACCACCTTCTCCTCTGGAGGAGGGATGACCACCTTCTCCTCTGGAGGAGGGATGACCACCTTCTCCTCTGGAGGGATGACCGGGATGACCTTCTCCTCTGGAGGGATGACTGGGATGACCTTCTCCTCTGGAGGGATGACTGGGATGACCTTCTCCTCTGGAGGAGGGATGACCACCTTCTCCTCTGGAGGAGGGATGACCTTCTCCTCTGCCGTGCTGTTGGCCTCGCTGCTTTTATCAGAGCTGGTGCTGTTCTTAGCTTTGGCTTTTGCCTTTGGCTTGGCAAACTTGGCTTTGTTGAGCAAGTAGTTGACCTCTCGATCCAGCAGAGCCAGCTTGGACTCAATGTCTTTGGACAGTAGGACTGGCCGTTCCTTTGGAGAGCGTTTCTCCTGCTCTGCCACTGTGTCATTCTTCCAGGCCTGGAGACAATATTAACGAGAAGCATCAGAATACTAGATACAGGCAGAACGATTCAGCCTGTGACTGGTTTGGCATAATGGTGACGTTTCCCAGTAGCCTCTCTGAAAGCACTTTGAGTGAGCGAGAAACATGGTCACCCAAAGTCAATGAGAGGCAGAGTATGGCTGGTCATTATGTCGCCATAATAATATTCATTTAAAAAAATCCTTCATCCTTACCATCTTTTGGATAAGCCTAGAATCAAATCGCCTATGATGTGATTCAGGAGGAACCAAAACTTTGCAAAATAGCTACGACAAATTCAACTTTCTTTGTGCCTCCAAGTAAATTCAGCATAAAACACACAGATGATGAAAATCTGACACGACTCCTGTAGAAATGTTCACAGATGATGAGGTTTAAAGTTTCATTCATGTTTAATTTCATCATGTTCATACAGCCTTCCTCACTCTGACTCCCTGCAGGAGGTTAAACTACAGGCGACCAAAGACACTCACTGTTACCTCGAAGACATGGCTGATTTCTCTGGGTTTGAGCATTGGTCTAGTTGGGTCTAGTTATTTTTGGACATTTTAATGTTTAACGTTTTTTCTTTCGTTCAGTGTCAGTTTGTCGTGGCATCGTTGTACCGGCCTGTCTTACATTGAACAGCTGTAAGAACACACTAGCCCCTTTGACATTCATTAAGACGTCGTTACGCCTCGCTGCTCTGTAGAAGAGTTTCTAAGGTGGAAGAGGGAGACCACCGGTGTGGACAGACCCCAGACCGTCTGTAAAAGTTCACGACCCAGTTGTGAGTTAGGCTAAACATTATATGCATGAACAATTATAGTCCAATTCTTCATTATTTAGGCCTTCTGGTAAATTCAGTAAATGTAACATATTAAGTTATTTCTTTCTTTGTGTTAAAAATATTTTGTCCCAGTGATGTACATGTTTTTACCCCCCATACCTTAAGTGGAGGGGGTGTAGGAGGGGCTTCCATCGGTCCATCTGTCAATCATGTTTTGTTTCATTAAACTGTATGTAAACTGTACTGCTAGTAGTTATTTAGGCTGTGTTTAACTTCATTGTCTCTACCTCATTGGATGTGTGTCTTGGATTCATGCGTACTGTTTTTTTTGGTTTTTTGTTTTGTTTTTATTTCTGCTGGGGCCTCTTGCCAGGTCATCATTGTAAATGAGAAGCTGTTCTCAATTGATTTTCCTGGTAAAATAAAGGTAAAATAAAATAAAATAAAATGTACACATGTCTGATGGACTGAAGAGGAGGCTTCTGGTGTTTTAAGCATTTTATTTGTATATTTCTTTTACTGTTGATTTTCAGTGGACCACCATATGATCGGTGCACTTCTCCCTTATATGTCGACGACTAGTTGCTTCTAATGCACTTGGACCAGTGACTGGAAGACTGTTAAAACAACTGAGACAGTGCAGATACCAGTCTACAGCTGACATCAGATGATAGATGCTCTTATAGGATAGTTTTTCTAAATGCTAGTAAACACCTAGGTTACTTAGGCACATGGGATCATAGCCGTGTTGGGGGATCCACAGTATTTCATGCCTATTTGAATTTAGAGTGTGGAAGTAAGATCCGATCACGAGAGCGTACGCTACTGGAGACACATTATAATGTCAGGTGTGAGCTGTCAAACACAGGATCACCTGACCCAGGACGGAGGATAGAACCAGGTCTGAACAGGCCCACAGAGATGTTTATCTGATGCTCATCTCCGTTAGGAGGATCTCCTTCTAGGAAATGAGACCCGTACCAGGCCTCTTCAATCTTAACTACTCTACTTTTAATGAAGGCGACAAAACCAAGACATTCACAACTTACCGTTGTTTCATTGATCACTTTTTCTAACATATTCATTTCAACTTCAGTGAAGATTTGGTCGTCCTCTGGAATCAGTCTAGCGCTCCTTTGAAAGAAAAATGACAGTTAGTCGATCTAAATGTTACAGACCCTCATCTGCTTCTTCAAGCCTCCCTTTGACACTCACCTCAGGAAAAAGCTGGACGTGTTGAGCATGCTGTTGAGTGCGGCCAGGCGGTCCGGCCACTTGCGTCGCTCCTCCACCCTGAAAAACATGTCCTTGCACAGGCTCTTCAGCTGAGACAGCTTCTCTCTGAGCTGCTTGGTGGTGGCAGCATAGCCGTCCTCGTCCATCCACTCCGACACCTCGCTCAGCTTGGCAGAGATCTTCTCCTTCTCCTCCTCTGACACCACCAGCTGGTAATCCTCCTGGTACAGTTTGTCCTGCACAGGCGTTAAGTCAACATATCGTACAATACTTTCTGATTTAGTTGTATCTTTATATTCTGTGATTTAATATCTAGACTTGATGTTGACTTGTACTCCTTCCAAGCTGCACTGACACTTCCTATACTTAGAAATGGGGACAGACCTGTGTCTCAAAGACAAAGGCTTCCAGTGAGTTGAGAGTCTTTTCCCTTTCGTGTTTGGCCATGTCTCTGTCTGTCAAGTCCTGCAACCTGGAGTGGTACAAAGTTAATTTAGAAAACAAAACTGAGACCAGAACAACAGGAGCTGAAGGGAAGTCAAAGCTGCTGACTTACTTTTTCTTTGAGGAAGTGAGATCATCTGCAGTGAGGTCAAGGATGTCATTGACGACGAGTTCCACAGTGATCTCTTCAGAGATCTTGCTCTTTTTCTTCGGTTTTTCCTTCTTCTCCACACTTTTCTCTGCCTCGGCATTTCCAGATTTCTCTCCATCGTTTCCCTCCTTTACCAATAAATTATGGGTACATTCAAAACCAAGTCAGTACAGGTTGGCCTCTCTGCAAATACATTTACACTAACTGCACACAGACATTCTTCATATGATTACATGGAATGGATCTTACCCTGCCGTCAGCCTTCTCGGTCTTCTCCTGACTTTTCTCTTCACCATCACTTTTCTCCGAACTGTCCTGCTTCTCCTTAGTGGCCTCATCCTTCTGGGCCTCTTCCTTCTGATCCTCATCCTTACCATCCTTTCCAGACTCTGGGGGCACTTCCTCCTCATCCTGGACACCAAAAATCAGGAACAATGGGAAATGCCACCGAGTACTCATGTGTGAACATTCAGTTTCATCAGCTACAGAAAATCCAATGACAGGAGGACTACCACCGTCAACTGGTTAAATCATCTGTACCATATGTTGAGCTACAAGTACCTGGACGGGTTCCGTTACATTTGGGGCAGGTTCTGATGATCCTCCTCCAAACAAGGTGGAAATGGTGTTACCCAGTTCTGAAAGACAATAATCATGAGTGTACAGATTGAAATGTAATACATTACAAAGAGGAACACCTTAGATGAATCACAGTGGATCAGCTTTAACAGATGCCTCTATGTAGTTTAATCAAAGTCAGCATAAACATCAATATATATATATATCTATAGAGATCTATCTTTAGAGAGAGGTGATAGAGACAGAGACAAATGAAGATAGAGAATAATCTGCTCATCAAGGTGTCAACAAAAAAATTAATCAAGCAGATTTAGTCAACTGTTTTCATTAATATGCATGATTTAAATATTAAGAAATATTTAAATTCAAAGATGTTTAGAATTTCAAATTTAATGGATACCCGTTTCTGCGTAAATGATTCAACCATAAGTGTTTAAAAGTATTCTAGTTGTTTTTTACTGAATGTCTCTGATGGACATTTAGAGGCTTTAGTTGTGGCTGTGTCTGGATACTACTTCCTGATTGGTCCAGGATTGGCTGAGGTATGCACCGAGTGCTGGTTACTGTCATAATCATGATCATCTTTAAACACTCTTTTTACTGTCCCCGAGTCTGAGACACATTTTACACCAATCCCAACAACCTGGTATGGGCAGAACGGGGCCCTTCACTCTCATATAACAGAACGGGGCCCTTCACTCTCATATAACAGAACGGGGCCCTTCACTCTCATATAACAGAACGGGGCCCTTCACTCTCATATAACAGAACGGGGCCCTTCACTCTCATACAACAGAACGGGGCCCTTGACTCTCATACAACAGAACGGGGCCCTTCACTCTCATATAACAGAACGGGGCCCTTCACTCTCATATAACAGAACGGGGCCCTTCACTCTCATATAACAGAACGGGGCCCTTCACTCTCATATAACAGAACGGGGCCCTTCACTCTCATATAACAGAACGGGGCCCTTCACTCTCATATAACAGAACGGGGCCTTTCACTCTCATAACAGAACGGGGCCCTTCACTCTCATATAACAGAACGGGGCCCTTCACTCTCATATAACAGAACGGGGCCCTTCACTCTCATATAACAGAACGGGGCCCTTCACTCTCATATAACAGAACGGGGCCCTTCACTCTCATACAACAGAACGGGGCCCTTCACTCTCATACAACAGAACGGGGCCCTTCACTCTCATACAACAGAACGGGGCCCTTCACTCTCATACAACAGAACGGGGCCCTTCACTCTCATACAACAGAACGGGGCCCTTCACTCTCATACAACAGAACGGGGCCCTTCACTCTCATATAACAGAACGGGGCCCTTCACTCTCATATAACAGAACGGGGCCCTTCACTCTCATATAACAGAACGGGGCCCTTCACTCTCATACAACAGAACGGGGCCCTTCACTCTCATACAACAGAACTGGGCCCTTCACTCTCATACAACAGAACGGGGCCCTTCACTCTCATACAACAGAACGGGGCCCTTCACTCTCATATAACAGAACGGGGCCCTTCACTCTCATACAACAGAACGGGGCCCTTCACTCTCATATAACAGAACGGGGCCCTTCACTCTCATACAACAGAACGGGGCCCTTCACTCTCATATAACAGAACGGGGCCCTTCACTCTCATACAACAGAACGGGGCCCTTCACTCTCATACAACAGAACGGGGCCTTTCACTCTCATATAACAGAACGGGGCCCTTCACTCTCATATAACAGAACGGGGCCCTTCACTCTCATATAACAGAACGGGGCCCTTCACTCTCATATAACAGAACGGGGCCCTTCACTCTCATATAACAGAACGGGGCCCTTCACTCTCATATAACAGAACGGGGCCCTTCACTCTCATATAACAGAACGGGGCCCTTCACTCTCATAATAGAAACCTACTGGTTAGAGTGGATTCCTCTTCTTTCTCCTCCTCAATCGTTTCAAAGACAGACTCCACCTGTGAAAGAAAATAATTTAATGTTAACGTGATACAGATGACAAGGTTCTCTCTCCCTTGTTCTCCCTCTCTCAATCTCTCTCTCTCTTGTTCTCCCACATTGTCTGTCTCTCCCATTCTCTCGTTCTCTCTATGACATTTACTGCTTGTAGTAAATACACATAAACTGTTGTTGGTAATTAATAAGAGATATCTGTGCGGAAAATGTTTTAGAATAATAATAAAATAATACAAACTGTTTCATAAATCAACAAGACACGTCTGCCGCCTTCCACAGAGTGACATCAGTCATAACCAATCATGTTTCAAAAACAAAACCTCACTTCTCACCATCTAAAAAACATTTCATTTAAAACGTCAGGTCAAGTCTCAAGAAAAGACTACAAAGTCAAGTCTTTTCACATTTGCGACTTGAGTCTGACTTGAGTAAAGTCATGTGACTCAAGCCCCCCCCCTCACATATTATTAGCATACTTGAATGTGTGGCTGCTGGCAGGTCTGTGAGTGGAACTGACCCGATCCAGCAGGAGGACTCCGCTTTCATCCATGTTGAAATGGGCTTTGATGCCTTTAGACTCTGCGTCTGCGTGCTTCTGAAAGCTGCTGCCGACTCCAGACAGTTTGACTGTGGTCAGATTCAGAGAGCCAAACACTCTGCAGAGGAGAGGAGAGCAGGGTTACATTCTGGGAACAAAACAACACCTTCGAAGGGACCATCACACTTTTACACTTCTTAGGAAGTCATATTTCTCACGGTTGGCCTTTTATGGCCACCAGTCCAGAAAGGTCATTAACATTGCTTTAGTGATTCGATATCTGTGCAGAAAAAGAGCTCCCTGCAGGTAGCAGATAAAAAACGTTGATATGTAACCTGATGTCGTCCTGACTCAGGAAGCTGAGGTCACCGTAGTTGATGTCGAAAGCAAAGTCGGAATTGTAGCGATTGAATGTAATGACTTTGCGCTGGGGGTAGGGCGCCATCCTCTGAAAGAGGATTCGTTTGTTGTGTTTCAGGGTTTTGATGCCCTCCTCCTCCGTCTCACGGGTGAACTCCACCTAATGGAGATAACATACGGCTGGCATTAACATGGCATCCTGTTCTGGTTTTAGTCCTGCTCTAAAATTCTTCAACAGTACATGAGGGATATGGAGTGGAAAACTACCACCAGTTTCCCACCAAGGATTAGTAGTTGATCACTCAGCAGAGGCGCTTTTCTAAAGTGATGTTATTTAAATGAATCTCCAGCAGCATGAGGCAGGGAGAGACCAGCACAGACCTGGATGGGGAAGACGGCTGCATCTCGGACGATGAAGGGTTTGACCTTAAAGGCCTTGCTGAGGGCTGCGGCCTGGTACACGGCGCCCATGGCTGCAGCCTCATCGGCATTGATGTTCTTCCCCAGCTCCTCTCTGCACAGATGGGGACACAATTGTAACTGTAGGTATTCTAAAGCACAGCTGCTGAAAAGCCACAGTCTCTGTGGAATCAATGTATAAGTTATGGAACAGTTATGATCATTTTTTTAAAATGACAGTCAAATGTGAGCGACGTCTCAGTGGTCGACACTTACTTCCCGACAGCTTTGAGCAGCACTTCCTGAACCTTGGGGACACGGGTGGATCCACCAACCAAAATCACCTGCTCAATCTCATCCTGTTGGCAGAAGTATGAGAACTCAGCCTCAATGCAGTAAAACACACAACCGTTCATTTAGACATTCTGACTCACTGGCCATCATCGAAAAAAAGAGTCCGACTGTGATATTCCTTACCAACATCATATTTAGTATGTTAGTTTTAGTCTGTGGGAGTTTTAGTAGAGACCATTAGTATGTGAATAGCAGAATATTTGACAGGATCATTGTGGTTGTAACATCACAGACAGGTGAAGCCAGTGTTTCTTCTTCTTTGGATAAGGCAGATGAGACGCTGCAAGGGTGCACTGCTGCCCCCTGCTGTTTGTTATTAATGATCCTTTTAGCAATGACTGGTATTTTTATTCAGTCACATACTGAGCTGATATTCCTTCAGCTGTTTCATTTTAGAGCAGATATCCAGGATGAGTAACGTGTGTGGAGTGAAAACAGTTTCTGTAGCTGCTCCCAGGTCTCTGAACAGCTTCATCCGTTGAAGCAATGCCAGTATCTGGTCATAATTTGTAACTTTTTACAACCGAGATTACAATTTTGAAGTTACAGTGGGGAGTAGAGAGGAGGAAAAAAATGTCGTTGAGCACTGGTGCCAAAATCTGTGTCCTGTATCGGTTCAAAAGTGAACGGTATCTTATCCCGATATTCTTATCTTTGCTCCTGATGAGTACTGACCAGCTTCATTTCTGCAGAGGTGAGGGCGTCCTGCACCGGGTGGGGCACTCTCTCAAAAAGATCAGCACACAGCTCTTCAAAGTCAGTCCTGGTCACCTTCGCTTTGAAGTCGATGTCATCCATCAAACCTTCCACCTGAAACAAAACAAACTGCATTAGGACTGCATCCAACATTATCAGGACATGGGTCTGGTTCGCTGAGGGGATTTCTCATAGACATACCAACAAACTTCCTAAACCTTTTGTTAAAATCAGTGAACTTAGAAACAGTCTGTCTTTGAGAAAATAACAGAACTGCATTCTAACTCATTTTCCTTGTGTGACACACAAGCAGGACTCATTGCCCTGGACTTACCTGGGCCATGAAGTCCACATTTGCACTCAGCACTGTCTTGAGTCTCTGCGCCTCTTTGAGGAGCTTGGCCATGGCCCGGTGGTTCTCCCTCACATCTTTCTTGCTCTTCTTCTGCTCATTGAACAATTTGGCCAGGTGGTCACGGAGCCGCAGGTCCATCTCAAAGCCCCCTAATTCACGGTCAAACCTACGGGCAGAACGGGAGGAGGACACAACAGTCTGAGGACTGAATTGTTCATCGTTCTACAGGCTCCTGACAGGAACAACAGTCCTGCATTTACCTTAAAGAGGCAGGTTGTAGAATCCCTTTGTTTAAATGTAAGAGTTGATGCATCATAAAATGTAGCCTTTGTCTTTAGAATTATAATATTAGTCTACACTAGCAGACAATATTGTTCAGCTCTTCTGACACTGTAGGTGATTTCATGCTATTAGCTATGTGAGGTCCAGGAGTTCCTCCCCCTCCGAGCAAAGGATGAGGTCAAACCGCCCTGGAACTCAGACAGTAATGGTTGTCGTCATGTTATTTCATTGTTTACAGGGCATTGCTCATCTGTAAAACATAACACGACACATGACGCTGTGTGATATATCACAACCCTTCAGCTTACTTGCATGGGGGAGCTTTACGCCGTCGGTTTGTTCAGTAAAAAAAAAAACACAAAAAAAACAGGTGTCTTCATTCCAGCGCTGTTGTGGAACCTCTGTGTAAAAATGGCTGGTGAGAGAAGCCAGACAGTCAACACACATAATGTGTTTTGCACACTTTAAATGCTGTTTTGTGGTTGTTTTTGTCTACCTGCCCAGGGACTACAGATGTAAATTAGCTGCAAGCTAACTCTGGTGCAATTACTTGTTATTGTGCACTGTCCCTGCAAATAATAAAATATACAATAATAAAAACATATACAATAAAAGAAACAATAAACTAACTAACTCAAGGTAAAATGATTTATTTTACTGCAGGCTAATTGTTAGCGATCTGAAAGTGCGACGGTGTGAGGTAAATGCTTGGTTAAAGACAACACTGAATGTTCCTGCTCCATCCTACTGTGATTGTGGTTTGTGCTGTTTACCAGGTTTAGCTGCTGGAAACATATTCCATTGTCCTATTTCATTATTATTTTATTTTAGAAAACAACAGCTACCGACTTCTGCACTGTTTTGCAGACGTACATGAATTATCAAACACAATTTATGCTGGTTTTTTTTGCTTATGTCATGAATGGCTACATTTGTTATCAAAAAAGGAAAGCAAAAGAAAAGAACTAAGAACAAACTGTGTACTAATGTTTTTAATATCATATCATGGAGTTTTATATTATTTTTGTAGGAAATAAAAATGCCAATAGGAAGAATATGTGGGAACCACAGATGAGGTAATTTCCAAGTCATTGATCAATGGGGGAAAAAGCAGTTTAGAAATGCTCCACTCAAAATGTAACCAAAGCAAGAACGGGGACCATGTGAACAACGCTTCATCTGAGGCTGTGTGATACGCCCTGAACATGGGAACAGGACTGTGACAGTGAGGCTTGGCTCACATTCAGCTGTATCCAGGATTTTCCCAGAGTGCAAAGAACCGCCTCTAGAGTCAAACATCAGTACCAACAGCTCTGAACCGTAGACCACGAGTGACGTCTCCCACCCAGGACCGAATCATTGTGAGGAAGGTCTCATGTCACAGATGCTGAAATCACCTATGCTTTTCTTTTTCACAGAGTATGTTATTGTTACTAAAGACAAAAGTACCTTTAAAAGTACATCATACCAATGGTCACATCTTTTATCTCCACACCCCACATTTTTACACCCTTTTGAGACAGGTGACAGTGAGGGGCAGCTCTGTAACACCACCTGATGGCAGAAGGATTCTCAGTGACCTTCCATGGATCAGTGGACTCACCCGACTCCTCTGATCTGTAAATGGGGCTGGGTTCCAGACTCCTTGGTTTTGACTGTTTGATAGGAGACGATAGTGGCCGTTGTGCTGCCTGACCCCATATCATAAAACATGATGTTCTGAAAGGGAACAAGATCACACTTTAAGGATTATGTATTCCATTTCCTACACAGTTACAGATAAATGAATCATTATTAACATGAACAGCATCAGATGCTGGGCTCAGGTACTCCTCCTCTACATGGTAAAGGATAAAGGCATTAATGTTCTTATAAACAAATCCCATGAACAGAACAAACCTAACGACCTGTGGCACTCAGTTAAAGGTCCACTGGTTCCTACTGACGATGTAAATCTGAAATGTTGTAAAACAGCTGTTCACTGTTTTTATAACTAACATGACTGAAACAGGAGGAAACAGGAATTCAGCTGGGGACTACTTTTCAGTGATGTATACAGGATTAATAAACATCGGGATTGATAAACATCGGGATTGATAAACATCGGGATTGATAAACATCGGGATTGATAAACATCAGGATTGATAAACATCGGGATTGATAAACATCGGGATTGATAAACATGTGGGATTGATGAATACAACCTCATTTCCAAAAAGTTGGGACACTGTAAAATGTAAATAAACAGAACAATTTAATTGTTTTTGAAAACGATATCCTCATTTAGAATTTGATGCCAGCAACACGTTTCCATAAAGTTGGACAGGGTCATGTTTCCCACTGTGTTGCATCACCTCTTCTTTTAACAACGTTTGGGAACTGAGGAAACCAGCTGATGTCATTTTAAAGTGGAATGTTCTCTATTCTTGTCTGATGTAGGATTTAAGCTGCTCCAGAGTTCAGGGTCTCCTTTGTCCTATTTTACGTTTCATAATGCGACAAACATTTTAATGGTTGACAAGTCTGGACTGCAGGCAGGTCAGTTTAGCACCGGACTCTTTTACTACAGAGCCTTGCTGTTGTAATACCTGCAGAATGTGGTTTGACATTGTGTTGCTGAAATAAACAAGGCCTTCCCTGAAAAAGATGCTGTCTACTTGGCAGCATATGTTGCTCCAAAACCTGTTCATTGGTGGTTCATTAGCATCAGCATTAATGGTGCCTTCACAAATGTGCAGGTTACCCATGCCATGTGCCCCAAACCCCCTATACCATCACAGATGCTGGCTTTTGAACTGTGTGCTGATAACAAGCCAGATGGTCCCTCTCCTCTTTGGAGACTGGACATAGCATCCATGATTTCTAAAAAGAATTTCAAATGTTGACTCATCAGACCACAGGACAGAATCCTGTCTGTTTTTAATACAGTGATGTCCACTACAGAATCCTGTCTGTTTTTAATGTAGTGATGTCCACTACAGAATCCTGTCTGTTTTTAATGCAGTGATGTCACTACAGAATCCTGTCTGTTTTTAATACAGTGATGTCACTACAGAATCCTGTCTGTTTTTAATACAGTGATGTCCACTACAGAATCCTGTCTGTTTTTAATGCAGTGATGTCTAATACAGAATCCTGTCTGTTTTTAATGCAGCGATGTCCACTACAGAATCCTGTCTGTTTTTAATGCAGTGATGTCACTACAGAATCCTGTCTGTTTTTAATGTAGTGATGTCACTACAGAATCCTGTCTGTTTTTAATACAGTGATGTCACTACAGAATCCTGTCTGTTTTTAATGCAGTGATGTCACTACAGAATCCTGTCTGTTTTTAATGCAGTGATGTCATTACAGAATCCTGTCTGTTTTTAATATAGTGATGTCACTACAGAATCCTGTCTGTTTTTAATACAGTGATGTCACTACAGAATCCTGTCTGTTTTTAATACAGTGATGTCACTACAGAATCCTGTCTGTTTTTAATACAGTGATGTCACTACAGAATCCTGTCTGTTTTTAATGCAGTGATGTCCACTACAGAATCCTGTCTGTTTTTAATGCAGTGATGTCCACTACAGAATCCTGTCTGTTTTTAATACAGTGATGTCACTACAGAATCCTGTCTGTTTTTAATACAGTGATGTCACTACAGAATCCTGTCTGTTTTTAATACAGTGATGTCACTACAGAATCCTGTCTGTTTTTAATGCAGTGATGTCACTACAGAATCCTGTCTGTTTTTAATGTAGTGATGTCACTACAGAGTCCTGTCTGTGTTTAATACAGTGATGTCACTACAGAATCCTGTCTGTTTTTAATGCAGTGATGTCCACTACAGAATCCTGTCTGTTTTTAATACAGTGATGTCCACTACAGAATTCTGTCTGTTTTTAATGCAGTGATGTCCACTACAGAATCCTGTCTGTTTTTAATGAAGATTACAACCATCCAATATTGGTTTTCATACTTGTCCCTTGTGTTCAGAGATTTCTTCAGATTCTCTGAATCTTTTAATGATATTGTTACTGTAGACGATGAAACCCACAAATTCTTTGTAATTTTAAGTTGACAAACATTTTTCTTAAACTGTTGCACAGTTGCATTTTTTTGGAAATGGGGTTGTACATGTATGTGGGCTTGTTAAATCAGTAAAGGTCTGTACATGAGATTTGTTGACAATACATAGAATATACCCAGATGTATGTATTTGGCAGTGATGCTGAACGTAAACCTTTGGTGTGCTGTCGATATCTTTCCTCCTGAAGACCCCGTAGTTCAAGGCCACGGCAGTGTTGTCATTAATGAGCTGAAGAACCTTTAGACCTGCCATGTGTGCAGCCTGTAGGACCGCCCTACGCTCTGCCTGGTTGAAAAATGCAGGGACGGTGATCACTGCATCTTTAATTGGTTGTTCTGGGATTCAGAGAGATAAGGAGGAGGAAGATGAAAAAGGATTAATATGCTTTACATTTTTGAACATGTTGTACATCATACATCATCTTCCACAAACAGGCTGACCTGCAAAGTCCTGAGCCAGTGCACAAGAATAATTGAGCACCATGCCCAGCAGCTCCTCAGGTGTGTACTGCATTTCCCTGGTAGAAAAAAAAAGCATAACGACAGGTTAGATGGATCTGGTCTGTCTGGAACACTGCTGTTTCTTTATTTAATCTATTGCTATTGTTTTTGCAGGTGGAGAATCCTGAGTAACATCTGCACTGTAGGGCAACAGTCAGATACAACATGATACTGTATACACAGCTGGGCCGTGTAGACACTAAATGATGAACAAACCACATGACACTACTTTGAAGACTCCATGTTACACATGTATGCATTTATGGTGTGATGGGACAATGAAAGGAAACCTACTCTGAGTTTTGAAAGTAAACCGTGCCCCTCACTGGGTCTGCCTGTAGCTGGTGCTCAGTGAACCGTTTCTGGTAGAGCGCCACCTGGAGATTGTCATGTTTTTTGCCCAGGAGGCTTTGAAGGTGTCTATAAACAGTTTTGGGATTCTTCACAGACTGAAACGTACACAACATCTTACCATTAATAATATGTATGGAAAACATCATTTGTATTTTTAGGTAACTTTCATGTTTGAAATATCCATCAAGCATCAAATGATTTTCATCAGATTTCATATTCACACTTAATGTAGGGTATTTAAGAAGAAGTCATACCATTCCTAGTGCACTGTCTCCAAAGAGTCTCTCATTCTCCTTCAGACATACAGCTGTGGGCGTTTTCCTCCTCGACTCCCTGAACAGAAACACAGCAGACATGGTCATCATGTAATCACCTCCTGCAGCTGTAAGCCTAGAGGGGCCATGTGTTTGGTCCTGTGTGTGCCCTAATTTTCTGTGGACATCTATGACTGTACTGTACACTGAAGCCCTCTTGTGGTTATTTCAAACCTTTTGTAACAACGGCTCCATTTTTTAAACAGTCATCAACTGCTGACTCCTCATAACTGGCTGCAGGAGATCAGCTGTTTCACGTTGGCATCCTGTTTTGTTCGGGATAGTGTGTGCAGCGGTCACATTAATGATGGATTCTTTTCTTTGGGTTTTCTCTTTAAAAGTGGAATTTTAAATCGATGGTGTTTTAGAGTCTGCATATTGTCTCCCTTTCATCCACAACTCTCATGCATACACACTGGACACACAACCTGCCCTGCACAGCTCATTCCCCACCCACATACCCCAGATACACCTGGGCAGGATCTGCACTCTTCTGAGCTGGAACACTGTGTAAAACCTGAGCAAAAACAAAACACAACTACCAAGTCCTCAGAGACATACATCCACCAACGCCGCTGTCAAGAAAGGCTCAACACTGAAGTTAAATCCTGTAACAATCCTCATGATGTAACAAAATGCATCAACAGATCAGCAGCTGTTATGTCTTTGCATTTATAAGGATAGAGCACATACTCTTCACCAATGGTGACATCGCTTTACTCGGATCTGCCTCCAGCAAAATTAAGTAATGCAACCTAATTCTGGACCCTGGAAACCTGCAGCATTTCGGATCATCATGTGTTCATCATCAGTAGTTTATGAGTCAACAACATAAATCTGATATAAATTATTTTCAGATGGGATGGGCAAAAGGCCAAGTAGTATTAAAACCGCCGAATATTTCATTGATTTACTGTTGTTGGTGCTCAACATTTAATGACAGTGGCGTTGGTGGAGGAGGTGGTGGAGGAGGTGGAGGTGTGTGTGTTTCCAGTTTATTTCTGTTTTATATAAACTTTTTTGGAATAAAGGCTGCATTCATTTCACTTATTAACTAACAGTACTCTGGCATCATGACCATAACCTCTCAGTTATACTCACTTGTTGAGAACTATCTCCATCGGCACACCAGGTTTCACGATGGCCATTTTCATCCACTCACTACCCAGGTCAACTGACATGACAGCTACAGTCACTGCAAACACAAAGACATGTTACATGAGCCAGGCAGACGGGTAACACCAGAGATCTTGAAGGACAATAGAGTCCATTGTTGATCTAGCTGATCGGAAACCAATCAATAACACAGCGGTATGTGTTCAGCATTTAAAAACGAGGCTGTAGCCACATAAATCTCTTCTGGTTCAACACTCACCACTACAACCTGGGTTGTTTTATGATGATGGATCATATTACCTGTGGGAGAGGGCAACACTGCCAGAACAAGGCAGAAGACAGCACCCAGCACCACCGTCCTGCCCCCCATGATGAGCTGTAAAGATGAACAAATTAAACATGTGTTTCACCAGTGCAGTCAGCTGACTGATTCCTAACTAATCCTAACATGTTAGCCCACTGTGTCGACGCCTCACCTTTGAGATTCCTCTTACAGGAGCCTCATCACACACCAGCATCAGGACCATAATCTGAATCTGAATGTATCACAGAGATGCTTCCCACCTCTGCTGTAAGTTTTCACTGGTGTTTGTTCACAGGATCACACAAAAACTACACATGATGGATTTTCATGTAACTAGGTGGGAGGGTTGGCCATGTAATAAGGAAGAACCCATTAAAGTTTGGAATGGATCTGGAACAGGGTTCCCGCTTTTTGAACATTACAAGATGAGGCTTTCATGAAATGGGATGTTAGTGTGTCCCAAAGAGAGAACTGCTGAATTCTGGAGCAGATCTGGATTCATGATCTTTCTTTAACCTTGCGGGACCCCTGTAGGCAACCATTTTGATTGGGCACACGTGTTGAGTGTTGGCAGAAGTACTCCATCTACTGTGTGACTGAATGTAGTTCAAGTCAGTTAGTTAGTTATTGAGGATATCTTAAATAGTTCTGGATGGATTTCATTGAGATTTTGTAAAGGTGGCCCGAGGGATGCAGGAGAGGTGATTAGATTTTAGGATCCGGATCAAGGTGCAGATCCTGGGATTTTTTTTCCACTTTCTGTACATTGTGAGGTAGGGCATTTCCTGACAAGCATCACTCAACAATTAATAATACTAATAATAACAACAATAGTGCCAATAGTTTGCACAGTAGATGCAGTAAATGGTCCACAGCCTTGGCAGAGGACTGAGCTCTCTGATGGCTCCTCTAGCTGTCCACAGTTATTGCTAGTCGTTTCCATTCAATGAGTTGGAGCAGGGACTCCCATGAGGAACACAGTGATCTCACATTTAAAAAGCCAAACCAGCTCTTCTTGATTTCATTATAAGGCTTCAGGTAGACACAGATTCCTACCATACACTGTCTTCTTTGATTTAACGGCCAATCACTGTTTGTTTTCTCGAGGTTATTCTGCACTAATGAGACTGTGGCCGCCCTAATGTGGGATCAGAGTACCATTGTCAGGTAATGCCTTGACTTTTGCTCAGCCATATGTAAATCATCTAATGCACCTGATCCCGGCCACATACTGTAGGTGTAGACAGTTTCCAAACACGTGGCTGTCAAGCTTTAATGTAGGCTGAATCTGCAATTAATCTTCCTGATAAGAGGAAATGTGATTCATTTTAAACCAGTTAAATTAATACTCTCCCCAGAGCTTAGAATTAACACTGTGCACACCATTAAAGTTTAAAACATTATGAGGAACATTGGACAGGAACTTCCAGCCCCCGGTGAGGCAGTGACGTATAAACGGATGCACATCTCATCTTATAAAGGTGTTTAAAAATCTGTGGTCTTTTAGCCTCCAACAACTTGGGATGGTCAGTTTGTCACAGAAGGAGTTTGTGATGTGTATTAGCTCTATTGCTAAGTTAGATACAACAATTACCGTCCAACTCTAACAACGAGACATGTGGAGCATCTCTGGACCTTTCAAAATAAAAACCTGGTACTCTTCAGATAAAACAAAGAGTTCTGACATGAGTTGACAGGTACTGTAAGCTAGCTTTCTGTCTGACAACCATCAATAGGGAGCAAAGATTGACACACTGCTGTGGTATGAACTCACCTCTAGCTTACCGGCACGGATGAAACTGTGAAGCGCTAACAACAGATTGCTCTTCGAACAGGTTCTAGAGTTGCTGCTCCTTTCTTTTAATTCAGAGCCTCTCTTTGGACACGCTGGGTAGTTTTAGTTCTCCTTATTACCGGCTTGCTCTGAGAAGTCGGGCCCGGAACGCGGCGTCACCTCATTGGGTCCACTGAAGGCGCTGCTGGGGCAGAAACCAGTGTGAAGCTAACAACAAGCAGACGAAGTGTTTCTGGTTAGTGTTTCACAGTAAAACACGGTGCAGCCAAACGTGCGGCTTTTATGGCAGGCTGTACCTTTAATTTGCAAATAAATATCAAACTGAAAATCATGAATATTTTGAATATAGATCTTATTATGTCTGTAAAGCACTTATGAATTCAAATTTGCTACGAATCTCCTTCTCAAGGTAAAGTTTTATTACTCGTTTTAGCTTAACAGACGAACAAACGCTAGTCAAAAACACGTGTAAAGACAGGCCGATAAAAATCTGCTGTCTCAGATAATAATCTTTGTATTATTAGTGTTCGATGTCTTGTTAAATCAATATATATGCTCTTGTTTTGAAAGTGAGTCCTTTTAATTTCCGCAGCTTGACTCCGGCTGACTTGACACCTGCTGCAACAAGCAGCGTTGACTCTCAATTCAGAGTCCTCCCACCTCGCTCCACGCACTCCACCATGATTGGTCCACGTGAGTTGGTGACGTCGAAAACAACTTCTGGCTACATTCAATTGGTCCACGTCCAGACAGTGGGCGTAAATTAAATGACGACATTTCCAGGTAAAGTCTGAGCAAACCACATGCCTCCTTAAAACTAATTGATCTAATTATTTCCTCACTTATTTTTATTGAACCAACGTAACTTTCACAAATATTGTATGTTGTTTGCTTTTAGATAGGAAATTTAAATTTGTAAATCTTTTTTTTTTCAGTAAAAGGCACGTGTCCTGGTTTGTATGCCGGTACTCTGAAAATAAAATGTTCTGCAATACGTGAAAGAAAGGTTGTTGACAAATAGAAATATCTTTATTTTATTAACGATATATAAAATGTTACATTTTTGCTGCAAAAAATCCACTTTGAAATAGTTAATATTTTGATTGCAGTAATATATTAATTAAATAAATTTTTCCCTGAAACATAACAGAATAAGAGGGAAATCAAATAGAAATTGATCAAAATCCTTTCTAGACTAACTGATAATTGAGGACTATATAAATCCTCTGAAGAAAATAAAATTCAACCATAAACTTTGCTTGTGCTGGGCCTGAGGTTCACATACCAGTATACTGTTCAAGACACAATGCCAACAGGGTCCAAACAGGATTTGGATAGGTGCTTTACCAGGTGTTTGTGTGCAGTGGGATACCTGTATGGTCACTGTGCAAATTACGACTTTGTTATATCGAACTAGAACAGCACTCAGAGAGCTCATCCTCCAAGTCCGCAAAAAACTTACAACAAATTGTTTACATTATTAGTATTATTTGTAGAAAAACTGACACGTTGGGAAATGCCATATATCATAAGGTTAGAGAAAGTGAAAAAAAAATCCAAAACCTGTCAACACTCTAGACATGTGCCCCCTCATGGCTGCCCATAGGACTCTCACAATGTGAAAGTTTGAAGAAAAAAAAATCCTGTGTCCACCCCTTTATCCAGATCTACTCCAAAATTCAGCTGTTCCTTTTTTGGGCAAATGAAAACTCTTCCGACCATTTCATGAAAATCCATCATTTGGTTTTTGTGTAATCCTGCTAACAGATAAACACCAAATTGATCACTTAACCTCCTTGGCAGAGGTAAAAGATCCATGTAATGCAGTATGCTGATATAACCATGTAGTAACGGCATAGCTAGCTATGGGTAGCACTCTCGCCTCACTGCAAGGAGGTCCTGGGTTCGAACCCACCTGAGGACCTGGATCTTTTCTGTGTGGAGTTTACATGTTCTCCCTGTGTCTGTGTGGGTTCTCTCCATGTTCTCCCTGTGTCTGTGTGGGTTCTCTCCAGGTTCTCCTCCTTCCTCCCACCACCAAAAACATGCAGTAGAGGTGAACTGGTGACTCTAAACTGACTGTTGGTGTGAATGTGAGTGTGAATGGTTGTTTGTCTTTCTATGTGATGAACTGGTGACTTGTCCAGGCTGAACCCCACGATACTACACAGGATAATCAGGTACAGAAAATGGACAGATAGTAGTAATGCATTATATGAAAAATTATGTTTTTAAAGAGCTATGTTTTCAGATGACACTTTAAAAACCCTCAAAGTCCAAAGATAATCAAGAAAATGCACTAAAAATTACTTTATTCACATTTTAAACAATCAAGTTCAGGTGAAAAACATTAAATCATTTCATTAATGACAGACGGTTGAATAATTTTTTATATGTACAAGAGAATTAGTAGATGGAAACACAAATTCTCCACAGCGAAATTCAGCAACATTTTAGGACCCAATATTTATTGAATGTTTTACAATAACATACTTTTCTATATTCCCCAGTGAATCATGACTCACACTAGGAGCACAATCATGCAAATAGGTCTATCACATAAAGTAACAGCAGGCAGCAGGGTGTAAAACTGGACTGGCTGTTCAGACCATAATCACAAGCTGAGGTTTCCTAGAAGTTTCTCTTGGTGTTGATGAGATTGTCTCTCTGCAGGTTGAATTCTAGACTCCCCACTGTTTTGCTGCCAGGCGGGTCGGTGACCAGAGTCAATTTGTTAAACACTCCTCGACCAAAATAGTCAGCCACAACGGAGAAACCATCATTAGAGCTGCGCAGCTGAAACCATTAAATAAAAGAAAGAGATTAGTCGTTGCATTTCCAAACATTCCTGTGGTGTTTAGGCAGGTGTACTATAGTCAACATCTAGAAAATAAAAAGCATTACACCTGTGGACGTTAGCCCACCCGTGGATTCAGGAGAATTGTTACCACTGTGATCCATCACTAACAGCTCTCAGTAAGCATTTGGGAACTGAGGACACTAACTGCCTCCACCAAGGAGCTTAAGTTTTCATCACTTTTCATCTGTTAGCAGAATATATAAAAACAAATTATGTTAAAATGGTAAATGTTAGAGTAAATGTCAAAAAGCATTAGGTAATTATTTATGTTTTACAGTGTCTCAATGTTTTTGGAATTGTGGTTGTAATCAGATGATTAGATGAGACTAAGACATTATAGTAAGTCACATTGAGTGAAAGTGAACAGATAACATCTATGGTTAACTTCCTTCTAGTTCCAGTTCCAGTATTGTTACCTGTCTGTTGAAGTGATCATGCAGGTCGCGTTTCTGGTCCTGTGCACGCAGCATGTCCATGACTTTGCGGTTCTCTGGCGTGCACGTGGGGCATTCGGCCTCACTCTCAGCATAGCTCTCGAAGCAGTGTTGGTGGAAGGAGTGGCTGCACAGGAAATGAACTGACGGCAGTTCCAGGGGGCTGTTGCACATGTTACACTTGGTCTTCTGGAATATCTTGGCACTGTTTAGACATATCGGGGTAAAGTTTTACATTCATACAAATAGATGCAATGTTATTCCACTTTGGATACTCTGACTTTTTCAGGTCACATCAGCTCAAGTTGCTGTCACCACTACCAGCCCCTGAGCTACGGTGGCTGTAACAGGACTGTGGTCAGAAGATGGTAGAAAAAAAACAACACTTTGGAACGACAAATATTTATCCTGGCTGTTCTAGAGTACATTTCAAGGAAAATCCCGTCCGTCGTGTGACCCACCTTGTCTTGAGCTCCTGTATCTCGGAGCGGAGGTGAGCAGTTTCTTCGCGGTACTGTCGGATCTTGCGTTCGTCATCCTCTATCTGCTGACTCTCTCTCTGCAGCTTGTTGATGAGGTAGTCCTTGATGACGGAAAGAGTGGCTGTTGAGTTGTGCGCCAGTGTCTGCACCACTACGGCAGATCATGAAGAGAAAAATCATGGATATAACTCTGTCAACAAACAAACAACATCCAGCAGACGCAGAAAGAGGTAAACATTTCCAGTTTTCATCTAAACTGACTTTAATGCCAAGAATCATCACTACAAAAAGCCCCCAGCTCACCAAGTAATGGAGGCATCAGGTTGTTCTGGTCTATGTGATGTAGGACCTCACTGATGTAGGCCTTGCAGTCTTCTTCTTTCCTGGCAAAGTATCCCAGTGCCTGCTCCCACAGGCAGCCCTCCTGGTTGCCATAGCGCTTGCAGGCCTCTATCACTTTTCCGTACTCCTCGTTCTGCATGTGGTAGTGCATTATCTGCTGGTACCTACACACAAACACAAACCCTGTCCACTTTATCAATTTGTGACATTCAGTGGTGACAAACGGATCAAATTTCTCATCTCTTCAGGTATAGAAACTGCAATGAAACGGAAAATAAATCTCTCACACATTCATGAGTTGAACGGGACATCATTGGCCTGAATACTAGACCTGAATAAAATCAGGTCTAATCATAAATATCAAACGTTCATTTATTTTTTTCATGCAGAGTGGAGTTATCTCTTCTTTTTGATGAACACAGTCTGGGACATGTCATTGGTTAGCAATAACTGTGATTCTGTTCCTTTAGTACAGGATTTTTTGTAAAGAAGAACTGAGCTATATTAAACTTTACATTGTTTACATAAGGCAGATATGCCTTTTTGCAACACATCACGTTGTTGTTCTGTAAACACAAATGTCAAAAGTAGACAAATAACATTAATGAACCCAAAAAACATGTTTTATGACTCACATTGACTGCTTATGCAAATCCTTTACTAATAAACTGCAATCCCAACATATTTCACCAACATAGAAAACACATTTCTAACAAACCACAATATACAAAGTCACCTCTTTAGTCCACAGCAGATGTGTGTATAAAATCTTGTGAAAATATATAAAATATACACTACCAGTCAAAAATTTGGACAGTTTCCCATTCAAGTGGATGGGAAACTGTGTCCAAACTATTGACTGGTACTGTATATAAAAATTCCTGGATCCGCCCCTTTTTCTGGATCCATTCAGAAATGTCATGGGTTCTTCTCTGCTCTCTTCTTCTCTGCCCAACCCTCCTGCCACGTTTCACGAAACTACGTCAAGCTGTGTTTGTGTAATCGTACCAACAAACCAACCAGCAAACGGCGTGGGTGAAAAGATGAAGTGAAAACAAACTAAATGACTCCATAGAGCTAGTTTGGCATAATCCAAGTCTCCAGATCCCAAACAGATTTGAAAAATTGGTGAGTTGTAGCCTACAAGCTAAAAGCATTAGCACACACCCCATTTCTGCACGCCTCAGCATTCTGCAGCTACCCAGAAGCTACGTCCCACACAGCAGAGTGCTCTGCTGAAGAACAGGAGCCTCTGTCAGATGGAACTATTCTTGTTCAGCGTTTTATAAGGGGCTGTGTTTGAGCAGCGCTCTTTCCACTGTGTGTAGCACATCTTCTTCAGGTGTTCAGGAGAATGCTGCAATGCTGTCTGCTGTGAGGCTCTAGAAATGTTTGGTGGACGGACAAGATCACTTTCATTTTTGACTGAACTGTTCTTTTAATAACCACAGCAACAGGAAACCGGCTTGTGTTACCGCTCACTCACTTTAAACACGGCCACATGGAGGCAGTGAGTACAGAGATATAACATGAGCATGGACATATTCAGGTGCCATAGTGTCTCCATCACTTACAGTTTGCCCTTCTCATACAGATACAGGATGCCCTCTTTGAAGTTGTGCATCTGGCAGAGGACCAGGGCTTTATCAAACACAGTGTTGTCGATCCTCAGCAGAGAGACAGCTTCCTCCTGCAGGACCTTTTTTCTCTGACAAACACATGCAAATAAAGAAACTCTCTTGTTTAACAACATTTCTACAAAGCCTTCTAATTTGTGACATGATCACACAGCAAGCTGTCTCCTGTAATCTATCATTATAGTCGTGTTCTAGATGTTTTCGACTAACCTCAGGGTCCTGTTCATGCGCCCAGTCCTGCAGCCGGAGCTCCAGCAGCGTGTCGTAGACACCCTGAGGAGAACGGGGGTCCACCTCAATCATGTGTTCCAGGAAGGCTTTGAGCTCCCGGGGGTTGTTGGCAAATATTGGGATGAACTCCTCAGAGTTGGCCTTACACTGAAAAATATGGACAGCCATTTATTTTCAGTCAGTTTTTGTCATCTGATCACATGAATACTTTGGTATTTCCAGGTCGGAGATATTCCAGCATCACTTTAAAGTGACAGACTGACCGTACTGATCCGACCTCTATCCAGGCTGTCTTTTTCTGCTGTGTCTCCACTGGGCTGGTAGTTGGTGCATAAGCCCTTCAGCAGTAGTGTGGTACCCTCAGGAGTATGGTGCATCAAAGTCTTGCCATAGCGCTTCATGTTGCTCTCAGCTTGTTCAAAAGGCAGACGTCCAATGTAGCGCAGCCCTTCCTGATAGTTCTGTGTTTCAGAGGGTAACACAGTGCAAGATCTCAGACTGATGCTCATGTATGTGTGATTACCTCACTTTTGTTTCATTTAATGTTATTACAGAGCAAAGCTACACATTAATGCCACACCTCTTTTTACCCTCAGAAAACACATCAAACGTTTCTGTCATGTTTGCTCAAGTGTTAATACTTCCGATCAGCTTTGTTTTAATGAGTCATTTGATGCAATTTTTAAAAAGCAGGGAAGAGGGTGATGTCATGATTGACATCTGAGCCCTACCTGTAACTGAGCATGGTGGGCATATGGGCAGGGGCTTAATACCCTGATCCACCCCTGAAGTATTGAGCGGGGGATCCCTCACTCATATCAGGCTAGTTTAGCTTCAGTTGTGTACATGGGGAGGAGGTGGGGGCACCTCATGCATCTATTCCAGGGTCCACCACCAGAAAGCAATGCTGCTTTAGATGTTTATCACAGTCTATGAAAGCCACGGCCAAAACAGTCATACAGACCGGTTGCATGCAGAACAGCTATAACTGTCTGACAACCGCTCCGATATCCTGGTTCTGATCTGACTGTTTGAACCACACATGGAGCTTTTAGTTCATTCATTCTCCACATATCTGATTCTCCTATTTAATCTGTCATATCCCACTTCATCTTCTATTTAACTCTGTATTAGTCCTATTTAATCCCATTCATGTGTGTCTGTGTATATTGTCTTGTTATACTGCCTTGTGCTCTTTCATGGCTATCTTCATGCTTTTGTCTACTATGTAATATTTTGAATTGTCCTGTTGCTGAAAGGTCTATCTAAATTAATTAGCCTTGCCCTGACCAACAAATGTGCTGAAATGATATTCTGACTATTTAAAATCAAACTATCTAAACTCTGTGTTTATTATCTTTTGGCCAATTTGTTTACATTTTGGCAAACCTGCATTATTGAAATTCCAGAGGCTTCTATTATTCCCACCTCTCATTATCCACTGAGCTCTGGGATCTTCTATAAATAATGATGTCATTTCCCAAAGAACTGATTGGTCAGCAGGTGGTGCTTTTATACATTTAGGTTAAGTGTGCCCCTCTAAGATGTGAACCAGAGTCGGAGCAGTGAAAAGAAAGGGTTAATCCTTTAAACACGTTGCTAAATGCTAATCCTGCTTCATAGTACAGGCCTCGGCTCTGTGAGTTAGAACTGTGGTGTAACATATGTGACATATATATTGAGAGTGGACCATCTGTTCATATCAAAATAACATGTGTTTGTTTAAATATGGCAGAAAACATGCAGACGCTACGAGGAAGACCCTCAAAGGTCAGACAGGGTAAATATTAGCCTGATGATCTGAATCCACCTGCTTTTTACCTTCAGGTCCTCCAGCTGGATCTTCAGGTACCATTCGTGGTGCATGTGTTTCTCAGCCAGGAACATGGCGTGGCTGTGGTAGCCGGCCTGCCGGAGAACCTTGATGGCAATCTCGACGTCAAAGTGGACCTCACTTTCACTGCTCTGTTCAAACACAGTGTGTCCAGACAGTAGTGTTAGAACATGGCAGCCATAGTGATCTGTCCATCATGAAAGCTGACATTATGTTATGCTGTTACTAAGACCTATATGTTCTCCACTGGAAACAACTTAGTAGTATTATTACTGTCAACATCAAAGATTAGTCCACTTGTATTTACTAAACCTCAGTGCTCACTGTGAGCCATCAGTCACCTTAATGAACTCCTCCAGCTTGGAGCTATCCTTCAGCTTGGTGTAACAGTTGAGCAGCAGTGTGGTGTGGTCTGCGTTGGCCAGTGACTGCCTGTGCAGGGCTTGCAAATATGCAGTCAGGTTGTGGATCCTCTGGGCATCGAGGAATTTCCTGATGACGTACGACGGCTCCAGTTTCCCAATGGTCCTGTGGGAAAATACAGTGATACTGACCAGTAATCAAGACTCCTAAAGCTGGGTCAGTGCTAATAATTTTAACTTTGAATACTAGAAGGACACTCAGTGCACATAGCGAGGCCCAACAGTCACTATTACATTTACATTAAAGTCCATTCCAAATTTCAATTCTTAACAAGTTTCATGAAGTTTTCTCAAGTAGTTTATGCATAATTGTTAAAAAAGCTGAAAAAGCTCTATGACGCAATGTTCAAAAAAGTGAAAAAACAATCCTTAATCCGCCCCTTTGTTCAGATCCACTCCATAATATGATGGATTCTTCGGTGGTACAGCCCGACCCCTCTACTAAGTTTCATCCTAATCTGTCCAGGAGTTTATGCATAATAGACAGAAGTGGTAATAGAACAACTAGAAAATTGTAGTCTATTGTTATCTATCAGAAAGTTTATTCAATGAATCAAATTAACTTTCATTTATCCAAAAACTCAAGTGAGTATCCTTGATTATGGGATACGGTCAGACCTAAATACGTTCTCTTGCCTCTCATCTCTTGCCTTATTCAAGTGTTGTTTTGTGCTGTAATATCTTATACATATCCTTTATACTTTTATTACATTATAATTAAGTTAAGTAGGTGTTATACGGCTGGCCTGAGGTGAAGAGGAGTCAAATGATGCACCAAACACCCCTTTTTATGGGACCACAGAGAGCCTGAGGCAGACAGCCTGGGCTAACAGCTGATGAGAACTTTGTGATACTCATTATCTCTGACTGGGGTCTAGGTTTTTCAAGCCAGCTCAAAAGAAAGCCTGGCTATGATGAACCTGCTCAGCAGTTTACTCCTCTGGCTGTTTAGTGATGTTATTACCGAATGTACTGCTGGATGGCACCGTCATGGTCTCCCTTAAGGTAAAGGTGATCACCGTACTGTCTGAAGATCTCAGACAGCCCATCACTGTCCAGGTGCTGGCTCTTAGCCAGGTTTATAGCCATCACAAACAGGTTCTTCTTAAACAGCATCTGAAAGAAGCAAACAAGGAGGTGAGAGCCCTGCTACCTGATCCACAGTGTGGTTAGTCAGTCAACTTATTCATAAGGGACCCAAAGCTGCAGCACTGCTTCTTAAAAAGATCTGGATCATCAGCTCCCTGTGGACTCACCTCCAGTTTGGTCTGTGTGTCCTTCTCCTGAAGAACAAACATTTTTCCATCTCTGGTCAGGATGTAGAAGGAGCCCCACTCTGCCACCACATCAATGACGTCATCAAAAGAGGCACTGTAGGCGATGAACTTATTGTCCAGATCATAGATGGTCAGAAGCTGTTTCTCCGATGAAGAGCTCTCCCTGCTACCAAAATCAGTCCTGGGGAGAGAGGGAAAGCTAACAATAAGGGCACTGGTTTACTTTGGCAGACTTCCACCAATCACTAGTCTAAAATCTGGAATAAAAACATTTTTTTTTAACCTTGTGAAATCAGCCAGGCTAGTTTTTTAAATGCTGCCACAGCCATGCCTGCTGCACTGTCTTCAATGGGCTAAACCCTTCAAGCATGTTTGCAACTGTCAAAAAGTATAGGCTCTTAACTCCCACGGCATCTGCAGAGGCCCAGACCACGGGGTTACTACTGGACACAGAGCTGGAAGTCTCCCGACGATGGACCTGAGGTCGGTCTGCAGAGTTTCACTTTGAAAAGCAGCTAAACAGACTTTCAGTTGGAAAATAAGTGAAAGCAATGCAGTACTCAACAAAGTGTTTGTACTGCTGGACTTGAGTTAACGGTTGAAGAGACACTGCAGGTATTTTTCATGTGAGATATGAGAGGATATATTTTATAAATAACAGCCCCACATAATAAGTAAGATCACTGTCTGTTTCAGTCATATGGAAAAGGCCATGAGATACTGCTGCTCTCTTGTGTTGAGCTTGCTTTAACGTTACTTTATGATGCATCTTTTCAGTTGCTGCAATATTCTAACTGCTGTGACTCGGAGTGATTATTGTCTCAACTACTAAGACCTCTGTGTCTGCAGATTTTACACCTGCTTTTCAGACATAGGGCCCTATTTAAACAATATATAGTACATGGTGCCAGAGTCCAATGGCCTTTTGCTAGCTTAACGCTGCATAACCTGGTCACAAGGCTAGACACAAAGAGGTTGTATGAAGTCTCTAGTCTAGATTATTCATACGTGTGTTTTGGGTGTAACGTGAATTAAACCAATCAGAGTTCATCTTCCATTCCCTTTAAAGCCCAGGTGTGCCTGCACCTTGTGAATGTCTATCTAACCAGCATCACTGGTCTTCACTGAGGGACAGGTATGTGGTCCTGGTGGACCCTCTGCCTCCACCGGCTCCCAATCCTCTGTCCCATCAACAACTCCATCTGTCTGCATGTCAGCAAAGTCAGCCATATTTAACTGAGGAGGAGGAGGAGGAGGAGGAGGAGGAGGAGGAGGAGGAGGAGGGCTGCTGCACATCCCTGTGTGTGTGTGGGGGTGTGTGAGAGAGAGAGAGAGAGAGAGAGAGAGAGAGAGAGAGAGACACTGTGCACATTTGCACGAGGCTTAGCTGCTTAACATCGATGATTTATTATGTCCCAACACGTTGACAGCAGATAATAATTATTTAATTAATGTTGTACGTTTTCCAAAAGGTGGAGGATGAAGATGTGCACACGGACTTAGATGTCGGAGCCAAACGGTACGTCACTAGCACGTAACAAACAGTGGGCACACTTGTTGTGAAGTTGTCTATGTAGACACATCTTACTCTGAGTAATGCGTCCTTGAAACAGCAGGAAAATACAGCACCATTTATTTTAGACCAGGTTTTTTTTGGTCAGTGGCACAATTGTTTTCTGCTGCATCAAGATAGCAATGCTCCATCAATGCTTCTGACCCCACCTTATTCAGAGACCAGAACACCCATGGTCACACAGGAGGGTGCAAGGATGTAAGGTAGAGCCCAGAGCTTCCTCTGCTGCAGTAATCTGTCAGCATCAGGCGCAGCACCTGCATCTATTTCTAACTATTTTCATTCTCTCCAAGCACATTTTAAACAGAAGTGCCAAGAAGTATAGCAAGAACCCCAACATACTATTTTCAGATGCAGCCACTTGGTTATGGTGTAGAAACCTAATGAGATGGTTGAGCTCCTGAAGAAGTGCTTTGGACTGATCATCTAAAGTGGCACATAAACACAGCCTCTATCTTGTCAATGGACTTGCTCCACCATTACCTTACCCTCACGATAATCAATACACCTTCATTTATTTCTTCGGTGCTGTCCTTACTTGCTGGGTGACTTTGCGTCCCTGATGAGTAAGAACAGATATCCGCGGTGCCAGTGGGCCAACAGCTTTTGTCCATCGAAGGCGAAGCAGGGCCCCCGTTCATCAGGCTGGTACAGGTACACACATTCATCACCAGCAACGATGAACTGGGAATCCTGTGAAGGATCTGCCAGGGAGGAGCAGTGCAGTGCACATCCATGTGTATCCAGCTCTACTTTAGGATACTCCTTGATGGACAGGGTGTAGCACTGAGGAAGAGGAGACAAGAAGGCAGTGGATAGGAGTTCAGAATGGTGCCCTCTGGAACAGATTAACAGAACCTACTGGATAAACATGAAAAAGGCAGGAGAGTTGAGAGGCCAAAGCTCTAGGAGTGACTGGACTTACATGGACTTTCTCTAGAGTGGCAACAAACAGATGTGTGACCTTTGCCACCTGGCGGAAGGCGAGGCCGGTGACTGGAATGGTTCCCTCGTGCAGAGTCAGAGTTTTACTGTGACGATCTCTGGTGATGTCACCTTTTGTCAAAACCACACTGCCGTCTGTGAAGCCTGAAAGACACAAAATCCATTTTCAGCTGGTAAAAGAAAACTCTGCGTTAGTCACACAGCAACTACAGGGTCAATGGCAGACAGCAGACTGTTTGCATCTTACCAATGGCCATGAAGTTGAGGTTTTCATGTACACTCAGGCAAGACACTTCAGTTGGTTTGTTGCCAGGAATTGCAGGAAAAATCCTGGTGCAGAGTGGATTTCCACTGTCTCTCTTGTCAAGGTTCCAGACCTTTACCTGAAGAAAAAAAAAAGTTTAGTTATCATTGATTAAAATCACTGACATGACCGTTCTGTGTTTTAGGCTTCACTGAAGATATGTACACTTACTAGAGGGTTTATTCCATGTTCATCCTCCCCCACTGATACAAGGATGCTGTGCTGCTTCAGCTGGTAGAGGTGTGTTACCTGCAACTTGTAGGCCTGAAAAGACGTCAACTGCAGGGAACGCATCAAAAGCCAGATTTTGCCATCAATATGTAACACTCTGGAGGTTAAGGGCAATTATGCTAGCTTCTTATTCTAACTACAATAGAAGATGCAGTAAGCAGGTAAAGAGAAAACATATCCTACGTTCACATAGGTAGGTTGGTCTTTAAATAAATGGGATCGCAAGCATGTTCTCAGGGTCTCTGTCAGTGTATTACAAGCCTGGGAAAACCATTTACTGTTAGTTAACATGATGGAAGGCCGAACTCATCTGTGGGGGCAGTGAACAGTCTACAGTATGCACATATGTTCTTCAAAAACGGAGAGAAATTGTGAACATGCTTTGAATAAATGACATGTTAAATGACTTTAAACATCATCACCCAGAGACACTGGTGGAGCTGTGAACTCCTGCAGTAACAAACGAGACAGACCGGAGCATGAAACAACTCAAACCAACTCTCTGGTGAAGAAAAGACCTCTGTGCTGGAGCTGATTTTGCTCCTGTTCAGCATCATGACAGAAATGTCCTTCTCTTGAGGGTGCTGTCTTCTAATGACACAGCAGGGAGCTCCAGCTCCATCTCATTCATTATTCTCAAACACACAGCAGAATGCTACATTTGCTTTCAAATTAAATGATTCATTAATTGATGAAGATACCTTTGGAAATAAAAATGCTCCAGAAGATTTGACATATCTGCCGGTTGTGTTTCATATTGCATTTCTTTGGACACTAGTCAAAGAGCCCCCTTACCTCAGTCACAATTCAATTCTGATTCAAATCAATTTTGAAATAGGCATATTGTCTAATATTTAAGATTTCTTATTAATTACAGTTAGACTGTGGAGACCCATGATGGTTGGAGATCTCACAATAACATTTTTAGTCAAAAAGAAAGACACCTGGAACCTAACCTGAATCACCATGTCAAAAGTCTGTTTTCATCCTACAAATCTGCATGTTACAGTAAGTATGTTTTTATTCATATGTTCTTGAATCAACAGTTAGGTGATTGAATGTTCTGTTTGTCAGGTAATAACAGCACCACACCATTAGATCTACTATCCTATACCACGGGATCAGTCAGCATACAGATGATCCTAAACGCAGAGGAATAGTCAGGAAAATATCCCTCTTCAAAGTGGATCACAGGGACACGGAGCCTGCCTGCCATAGTTCAGGTTATTACCTCAGCCAAGCAGCTCATGCTTTCACCCATCTGTTTGTTTGTTTGTTTGTTTGTTTGTTTGTTGGTGTGTCAGCAGGATTACGCAAAGACTACAGAACGGATTTCCATTAAACTTGGTGGGAGGATGGGTCCTGGTATAAAGGAACGCGGGCAGAATAGTTCTTCACTTTCTTTAACATCACAGGATATGATCGTAGTTAAAAGGGCTGCGAGTCTGATTTTACATAAGTCTCGCTTGAATGAAAGCAGGCTGTTGGGCCTCGGCGGAGGGATGCGCGCTATTCTAGATACGGAGGTAAACTGTCATTCTAACAGACCTGCCCTTAGCTTAGTGTAGAATGTAGAGCAACACGGAAATCAAACGTTGGTCTTAAGTATGTTTCTGTCATGTGTCTTCTTCCATAACAGAGTTTGTTGGGACGCCGTTAACGGGACACAGCCCGGCTCCACTGTTCAGCTATCCGCTCATTGCTTACGTCAGGTTACGTTATTCATTTCTGAGACAATCTGAGGTTTGCTTTAACATTAATGAACCGATGCTAACATCAGCTGTCAGTAATAACATTAGCTGAGCTGGCTAGCTACAGCAGCTAATGATCACATAGTTTTAAAGGATATCTCCTAGAACAACGTGACCCCGGCCGGAGTCACAAGCCAGTATTCCGCCTGGAAGAGCAAAGTTCTTTCCATTATCCACAGGATCCTTCACCGTATCCTTGTCAAAGAAGACAAATTTTCTCCACTGTAGGAACGCTGCCATTTTTCTTAGCGTTAGCACGGTGGACTGAACAGGGCGTAGTCATGTGACACGAAAGTCACGTGAGTAAATCGTCTCCTTTTTCTTCTTCTTCTGGTTTATTGGTGGTTGGCAAGTAGCTTATAGGTGCATTACCGCCACCTACTGGACCGGAGTGTGGGACAGTAGATAAACAAAAAAAAAATCCGAATAATAAAAATAAAATAAAATAAATAAACTAAATCTTACTTCCTATACCCGTTTCCCACATATATTTAAGTAGGTCCCATTGCACGTTTCCTGGATGTTTTCCCTAACAAACTCTTTAAACTAGTGTCCAGTTTTTCTTCCTTCTGTAGTGTCTCTAGCTCCATTCACTCCTGACTGTAGGCTATTTGTTGCACTCAAGTAATACATGTTTAACTGTGTCTAGTTGATCCCAGTGTGCACACAGCCCAGTTATATGTTTACCTATTTTATGAAGTGTATGGTTGAGCCTTGCATGTTAACCTCAGGTGAGTTATGGTTATTTCTTGCCTCTTCTTTCCCCGTATTGAACCCTCGCCAACATGACTTTGTATATTGTAAAGATGTCCTCCTGTTTAAATGATGTCCTAATATTCTTGCTGGATTTTGTGCACATGTTCCTTGATAACTGTTTTTACCTCAACCTTAGTTAAGTGAATTTCTGATTGCTTGGCTAATATAGCCACTTCCTCATTGCCTGCAACACCTAGGTGGGCAGGAATCCAGAGGAAAAAAACATCCAGCCTTCTGTTATATATCCTGTAGAGTAGGGTAAATATTTCAAGTATAATATCTTGTCTGCATGACGATTTTCCAGATTTAAAGGTTGTGAATGCTAATAGACTATCAGAAGCAATTATTGCATTATGTTGGTTGTTGTCTTCCACCCATTATAGTAATGGTAATATTTCTACTAGTTCAACTGAGTATACTGACAAGTGGTCTGTTCTCTTTTTGACAGGTACCTTACATTGTGGGGTGAGGAATGCTGCACCTGAGCATCCTGTTTCTGGATCTGTTGAACCATCTGTGAATATGAGTAGTTTCTCCAGTGTTGGCTGATATAATTTTGCATTGTTGTCCTGGTACCAGTTTGGGCTTGTCTTTGATTTGTTGAAGTTAATTTACATCTGATGTTGGCATGATGAATTTTCAGGGAGCAATGACTGTGCAGTGACAACAAATCTGTTTCACTCACGCATGGAGAAGATGAAAGTTTCTTCTTTCTCACCCATCTTTTACGATGTTTGAACTATGACCTTTCACAGAGACATTCTCTCCTCATCAACTCAGGAAAATAAAAGCTTTGTCACAAGATTTAGAACAAAAACAGAATTTTCTCTTCAATCATCCCAGGATGAAGACCCAAATGGTCCAGTTGACAAACTAAGCAAACACACATACATGCTTTACAGCCCAAGAACCAAATGGTCTACTGACAACAGCCTCAATCACACAAGACTGGACTTTGTTAACTAAGGTCTCAACCACTCCCTTTGTGACCCCTCCATACCAAACTCCAGAAGACATCTCATAAGAACAATTCATGAACTCCTCAAAGACAATGAAAAGTTATCTTATTAAAACTAATGTCATTTCATAATTTTGTGTTATACAGAGGTTTCTTGTGTTTTAATTTGTTATATTGAATATATTATCATGTTAACCATAAATCCTCCTCCACTCTGGCTCTAGCTCTGCTGTCTTGGATCACGATGTGATGGCATTCCAAAGGTGTTATAAATCCTCCTGCTGTCCTGGGTCTGATCTAAACTATCAGATTCAGAAACAACTCCTCTATGAGACAAAACCCAAAATTGCATATAAAACAATGTTTAAGTCAATCAGAATTCATATAATATTACTCAGTAAGTGATTTGAATTGTTTTAGTCTTGGTTTGATATCTGTTTGATTAAAATTATCTAAATAACCAAATTTCATTTTAATTGACAGTTTTGCCACCTATTGGTTTTGAAGTAAAAAGATTCCATTAAGTGACATGAATTCAAAATTACTTTATACGCTTAAAATGTATTAAACTACAAGTTGGGTTTGATGCATTCACCATCTCACCAATGTAGTCTTCATCTAATGTCGTAATAATCATTTTCATGCTGAAAGTAGCCTAGATATGTGTGAAATCTATATTTAGAAACGTTTAGTATAATTTTGCTTTCTGTTTCATTTTTCTTTTTACTCATATTGAAGCCATAAGTAATGTTTATTAACTGTGGTGACAAAGATGTATGGATGTTTTACTCGTTTTAATACTTTTGGATATATAGAGAACTTAATTCTGCCAACAAAATTAACCTTTTCTGAAACTCGATCCGTGGCTCACCAGAATGCAGTCACACCCCCAACTATGCAAAGTATAAAACCTTACAGGCGGTCATTGTTCTTTGTTTGAATTTGACTGCAGCAAATTAGATCCGCTCAGCTTTTTGCTGTTCTAAATGCTCTGAAACTACTTTAAAATCTGTTGTGTTTAATGTCTATTGTTTGTCTTCGTTTAACTTTGTTTAACTCTTCGTTCCAAGTTTTCCTATATTGTTCCAAGTTTTTGTTCCTGATTTTCAACTCATCATTCTCTAAATTCAAATCAAGCACCAAAGCCTTGACAAGCTTTTCTTTAATAGCCTTGTAACTAACGTCGACTGGCCATCGTCAATTTTTGCAAGACTTTTTAACAAGTTAGTCGAGACAACTGAACTATCCACATCCAACTCTGAATATCAACATCCCAGCTATAACCGAATCAGCAGTGAGTCTGATCACCAGCCGACTCAACAAGCCTCAGCTCCAGGTTCCGCTCTTCACCCGGTCAGCCAAGTAACCCCGGACCTCCTGTCCTAACGACGCTGCAGAGAATCTCCCTTCACCACAGTGTTCAGTGAGCCCCGCTGTGTCGGACTCTGAGCCCCGGGATAAATCACCACAGTTAGTGTCGTATAGCGTTATTAAATTTTAACCTTAAAATTGGGATAAGCAGGTTATTACATTCAGTAGTCCTTTGGTTTTGTTCATCCATACGTCTTTTCTCACCAGTCAACTCATATTGATCTTAAAGTCTTTTAGATATTCATCTCACTTAACCATAGATTGTGAATGTGTTTTCTTCTGTCCATTTAATCTTTGTTTATGATAATCAGTTATAAATTCCATTCATTATTACGTTGTTGTTGACATATATTTCTTTCTTCAGAGGTACGAACCAATGTGTTGTTAGAACTCCCTACCTTTACAGAGAATTAGACTGATTAAAGATTTGATTATATCCTTCATTTGAAGGTGGTGCCCCTTTATGCTACAACTGACAAGACTGTGGGACTGATTTCTAATACGCCTTCAGTTTGTGCTTTGTCATCCCCTCTCCACCCAAAACTAATGCAATTAGTTTTATTGTGCTACCAACACTCCTGCAAGATGGCTTTTGTGGGGTGTTATTCATCATACCCTTTTAGATTAACCCAATATACCATCACAAGTTTAACTCTCCTAACCCACAGAGGCATTTTGCCCATTTCTACCTGAAATGCAGACACTGGGGATGTTTTGAATGCTCCACTACATGTTCTAAGGGCCTCTGCTTGACTGAATGTATGTGAATGAACACCAGCCAAAAACAGACTTTATTCATTCTCCTTTGACAATGTCATGTTTTTATGGACTGAATGGAAGTTATTTACAATGTTAATTTATCTAAATACATTTAGAGATGAAGGGTTTATTGCACTTTGTTTTCTGTAGTTTTGCCTGTTTGAGTTTATTAATGATTTTATATCTTTACCAAAGCAGCCTGGAAGACAGAAGTTTTCAAAAGAATAGTTTTACAAAAAACCTGCTAACATTTTACTTTGTTTGTTATACTTTGTTTATTGTGAGGCAGTGTCAATAAAGTTGATTCAAGCCGACCTCAGCAGCGTAAAAAAACCCCCAGCGCTCCAACACAGACCCGCAGCTCATCAGGGACTCGACCTGCTGATGACAACCATCGGCCGGGGATAACGACCATCACCGGACGTCTGAGGCACATCAACAGCTGAGCCAGGAAAACGTGACCAGACCGGAGAAGTCTTCACGGACCGACGATGAGTAGGAAATCTCGCCACTGAAAGTCAATGGTTTGATGTCTACATATAAAACTACACCTATCTAAATTAGATCTTTCATCCAAACTGTAGCCTTTCTTAAACTTCATTCCTTCTCTGTCCAATTCAGACCTGTTCAGTAATTCTCTTATACTTCACCATCGCCCTTTTAACAGTCCTCTATCAGTTAATTAACACGTTCATCTGAGTTTAATCTGCTTTTCATCTCCATAATGCATTCCTATTTATTCTGCATTAATAACGGTTCATTTTAATAGACCATTTCATTTAAAGTATGTCTTGTTTATTCCTTGTTTGATGAGAATTGAGATTATTGTAACTCAGACAGATGTTTGATTATAAATGTCATAATTTTCCTGATAATAAATCAGGTGGTGCCCATATCAAATGAGGTAAATTTATCAGTGTTGCTACACTGTGCAATGAGTGGAACAGTGTGTTTAACAAATCAGCAAAATCTTTTCACACAAAGGTAGTAGATAGAATTTTAATAAGTGTTCAAGAAGCAATAGTTGCGTCAGCACAAAGTGTAAAAGGATTAATATTTGCATAAGCAAACAGTGTTATGACATAAGAGTTGAGGATGGGAGGGGTAACCAACGGTGGGTGGGTGTCTGATGGATCCCTCTCTAAGCAGGGTTTCCAGTAAGGCAAGGCTGCATTTAACAATTGGGCTGTCAAACCAATACAAACCTGTGTCATTATGATGATCAGAACATAAATGAACATGTTGTACAAACTATCAGAGGAAAGAGACTTAAAGATCTGACATGATCACAAAACAGGAAGGCATGGTCTACATTCCAGTAAAGGGTAGATCATCTTATACACGTTCATGTATAAATGGATGCATATTCAGTCATAGATTTTATTGTCTTTTATTCAGCTATGCCTAGAAAAAGGAACAGTAATAAATAAGTTTAAACTTAAGCATCCAATTGTTCTATCTGCTTGAATGAGCGCCTCTGTTTTATTCCTGAACAGACTTCACTTTTACTGCAAAGGAAAAACAAGAAGCAAACCAAGGGAAGCTATAGTCCTGTCAGAATGCAAGAATCTCTCATTTATCAGTCTCATGGATGCTCACATGGTAACTTAAGTCCTGTGGACTTCACACCTTCACACATTTCCATTGAGTTCACAGCACAGCAGCTATCCTGTCATCAGAGCTATTGTTTGTAACCAACTATGCACCAAAGGAACAGTTTATCATCATAGCATACATACAGTACAATCAAGACTGAATTAGAAAAATACAGGTACAAAATGATTACATTCAAGAAGACAGTACTAGCACAAAAGGGTATTATAGTCATTTAGGTAACTAATATAGGAACTTTACAGAAGCAGTTTCTAGATAGAAAAAGTGAGTGATGGGAAATGACTGGTCGATGTGTGGATTTGTTATCGACTATCTATGTTTATCTATCTATATATTTATATATAGATAGATAAATATAGATAGATATCTCAGAGGGGTCAAAATCTGTTTTCATCAAACACAATGATTATTTTGGTTTGGTACATAAGGTGCAAATACTGTATTAAAAGAGACATTAAGTGGTGCCATTTCTTTGCATCTCATTCCATCTCTGGGCTAAAAAAACAAGGAATTCCCATTAGACACATACGATGAATTGTGCTGATATCATTACCTGAAGATTTACACACTTAGAAAATGCAGTGCAACTGTTATACTAGCTTTCTTAAAAGAAGAAAAAAAGGATTTCCGTTTGAATATACCTTTACCTTTTCTTTGGCAAATGTCAATAAACTCAGTTGCAAATATATATCTCTTTTGGGGAAGACAATTTCTTTGTCTTTGCAAAGCACACTAATGTCCACCAGTGGAAGAACTATACAGCTTGGATGACATCATTCTTGATGGAACTTCTATCTGAAAAAAATATATATACTGTTTATTACTAGGATCATCAAAGCATAGTGTGATTCCCTTAAGTTTCACTAAGAATCGTCTGCAGTTCGTTGGTGAGATATTAAAGACAACTTGAGTGAGGAATTACACATTTGTTACATGTACTGAACTAGGGCACAGGGAATATATAAGCCAAACATTATTACCATGTTACAATGCCTTGCTTTAGGAAAAATACTACTTCATGATGCATTTATCTGTCCAGATGTTATGTATCGAAAAGCACTCTGAGCATGTCTTACGGCATATCTCAGACATGGTGATGCAGATCTCCAGAGGTCAACATTGTCTAGAGATGGTGCATTTTATCTCGGTGCCAACAGATAATCAGAGATGCATTCATCACCTATGATCTTATCTTCAGACAACTCTCTCATCCTGTAAACGTGACCTCAGGAAAAGAGAGCCTAAACGCACACAATTCAACACAACAGTGATCAAATAGAAAACAGAGCACTATTATAGATGTAATTTAATCTAAAATGTATAAATTAAGTATTGGTCTACACAGATGGTCAGAGGGCTGATGGTTACAGAGGTGAGCAGCACTTTTATGTACCACCAACCCTTGGGAAGACAACAAACCTGCAGCTGAACTGCCTCGATCCTTCTTTTGGCCTCACTACTGGTGAACTGGTGACTGTAAACACAAGTATGGCCAACCAGAGGCATTGAAATGGAATGATTCTGACTAACATTACAACACAAAGCCAAACAGAAAGAACACAATGTTACATCCAAATATAAATAGTTAGTACAAATCCACTCAGTGATTACACGTGGCCTCTGAGTAGACCATTACTTGGCAATAAAATCTCAAAAGGCCGATAGGAAACAAAGTGGGGAAATTAAATTAAATGCCTTGTCTCCATTAGCTCAGAGAAGGACAATAGTACAGGATGGTCTAACTGGACACACAAATCAATGTTTAGTTTCTGCATGAAACCTCAAAAACACAATATGCTCTTCTTCTTTTTTTTCAAACTGCTCATTTTATGAGACAGTATAAAACAATTTAATAAAATAAAGACTTGATTTAGACTGACAAACTGCTGGGGCTCCATCTTCTGCCCAGTGGAATGTGGCACAAATTGCAGAGCAAATGTGGTTGCCAGTTTCCGACGGATGCGGTTGTCATTTTCACAGCCAGTGTCCATGTAGCTTCATCACATGTCCATCTGCATGCATACTTTTGGTGTTAAAATGAGGTGTGGTCAGGCGTTAAAATGAGGTGTGGTCAGGTGTTAAATGAGGTGTGGTCAGGTGTTAAATAAGGTGTGGTCAGGTGTTAAAATGATAAATGAGGTGCGGTCAGGTGTTAAAATGAGGTGTGGTCAGGTGTTAAATAAGGTGCAGTCAGGTGTTAAAATGATAAATGAGGTGCGGTCAGGTGTTAAAATGATAAATGAGGTGCGGTCAGGTGTTAAAATGATAAATGAGGTGCGGTCAGGTGTTAAATAAGGTGCGGTCAGGTGTTAAAATGATAAATGAGGTGCGGTCAGGTGTTAAAATGATAAATGAGGTGCGGTCAGGTGTTAAATGAGGTGCGGTCAGGTGTTAAATGAGGTGTGGTCAGGTGTTAAATGAGGTGTGGTCAGGTGTTAAAATGATAAATGAGGTGTGGTCAGGTGTTAAAATGAGGTGTAGTCAGGTGTTAAATGAGGTGTGGTCAGGTGTTAAATGAGGTGTGGTCAGGTGTTAAATGAGGTGTGGTCAGGTGTTAAATGAGGTGTGGTCAGGTGTTAAATGAGGTGTGGTCAGGTGTTAAAATGAGGTGTGGTCAGGTGTTAAATGAGGTGTGGTCAGGCGTTAAATAAGGTGTGGTCAGGCGTTAAAATGAGGTGTGGTCAGGTGTTAAATGAAGTGTGGTCAGATGTTAAATGAGTGTGGTCAGGTGTTAAAATAAGGTGTGGTCAGGCGTTAAAATGAGGTGTGGTCAGGTGTTAAATGAGGTGTGGTCAGGCGTTAAAATGAGGTGTGGTCAGGTGTTAAAATGAGGTGTGGTCAGGTGTTAAATGAGGTGTGGTCAGGTGTTAAAATGAGGTGTGGTCAGGTGTTAAATGAGGTGTGGTCAGGTGTTAAATGAGGTGTGGTCAGGTGTTAAAATGAGGTGTGGTCAGGTGTTAAATGAGGTGTGATCAGATGTTCAAATGAGATGTGGTCAGCAGCATGGTTGGAGTATTTTTACTGCTATTTAAAGGACGATTCGGATGAAACTACATAGGAGGCTTCAACACACATACACCCACGTCGACTCACACACACACCTGAACACATTATTCTCTGATTTAGACACATGCACATTTCACTGCACCTGCACTGGTAAATGGTGAATCAACTGTACTTATATAGTGCCCTTGTTGTGTAACTGACTGCTCAAAGTGCTTTACAACACAAGCCAGCATTCACCCACTCACACAAACACTCATACAGTCGTGGCAGAGGATACCATGGAAGGCACCACCTATACTCATCAGGAGTGAAAAGCATTTACATCATCACTCACACACCAATGGAACAGATACTGGTGGCAATTTAGGGTTCAATATCTTGCCCAAGGACACTTTGTAGACTGCAGCGGGCCAGGGGGATAGATCAAACCACCAGTATTCCAATAATTAAACCACTTTACCTCCTGGGCCGCAGGAAGATGGCTGCTTTACTCGGCAACGAACATTAATTTACATCATTAACTGTCGGCGTGTTGTGAGATTTCAATTATTAATGAAGGTAGACTGCTCCGTCTCGTGCATAAATGGCACAGACAGCAGGAGTAGCACCAATCATTTCTGATTCTAATGAATATTTATATTTTGCCCAATAATCATTTGTTATCTCACTCACCCACTAAAGACTGGCTAACCCTATCTGGACCTATTCCACACACAGGGATGTGCAGCAGCCCTCCTCCTCCTCCTCCTCCTCCTCCTTCTCCTCCTCACTTAAATATGGCTGACTCTGCTCATATGCAGTCAGATGGAGTTGTTGATGGGACAGAGGATTGGGAGACGGTGGAGGCAGAGGGTCCACCAGGACCACATACCTGTCCCTCAGTGAGATCAGTGGTACTGTAACAAGACACGAGGTGTAAGTGCACCTGGGGTTTAGAGCCAATAAGAGATGACAATCTGATTGGTTTAAGTAATATTACACTCAAAACACACCTCTGAATAATTAACGGACTAAATACTACTATTTTGCATCTTGGACCATATCTTAAACCCAGATTCTGCCCTGTTAATGAACAAAGGGGGGTTGGACACGCCCTAAATCAACTTGGACTTTAGACCATGTTTTTATTGATTGATTGATTTGTGTGAACTTCTCCTTTTTAGACCACATTTTAAATCATTTAAATAGAGCCCTGATCTTTTACGTTGTAGCTAATGGCTTCCTTCAGTAAGGTCTGGAGGACAATGAAGACACTGTGTGAAGACTATGGTGTAAGAACACTGTGAGCGGTGGAGACAAGGCATTGCGTTACCCTTCCCATAGCAACTTAAACTTCAGCTATGAATTAGTGCAGAGTTTCGGCAACAAAACAAAATAACACCTATTCCTTGAAAAAGTTGCACAAGGGGAACAAACATTTGTAATTCCTACGCAAACTGAGATAAGATCAAGTATTGACACAAACTGCATTTCATATTCAGAATTTTCGCTGACTTTAGAAATGTGATAGCATTGAGCAAGAAGCTGATTGAGGGTGGGGACTCAGGTGGGGGTGGGAGGGTTAAGGCTATATTTGAATCACTTTCACACAACCTCAAGAAGCAGTTTTTAAAGCTGACCTATTGCTTCCTAAGCCTGACAGCGACACTGTGAACCTACTACCTAAGGTTAAGGACAAACATCCCCAGCTATGGCCAACTGAAGTTCAGGGTCTGCACAGGTTTACACATTCAGTCTAACATGATTATTTGTAGCTACCACATACTGTTTTACAGTAGCATCATTTCAAAGAACATTAAAATACTTAAACAATGATGTCTCTGTAGTCTGAGTACACTACATTAGTGTACCACACGGAAACACCAAGCAACTAGTCGGTAATAGAAGTCAATCCTTCCTGATCATTTACCCTGGTTAAAGTCATTTTGGGTTGAAGCTTGAAGGAGATGAAGGGATAAGAGCTATTTAAACACAGAGGTATTCTACCAGAGGTGGAGAGAACTCTTCAGTAGGCGTGTGTGAGGTAAAAAGGTAACAGAGAGCTGTGTTCATCTATAAAACTAATGCAGTGTTGGGTTGTTTCCTACGTAAAATGCTATTTGTAAATGTTAAGACCTTTAAAATGGCCTCTATTTGACAAAACGGTGTACAATTAATCCATGGCAAACATCTCTATAAGGGACACCATGCACTGGGGGACAGCTTGGTTCTTCCACAGGACCTACAAGAGCATCTAAGAGGGGTGAGAGAATTTCAGAAAGGCATCCTCCCTCAAACCAAAGAAAGGCTTTGAGGAAAACACTGAGATAGTGAGGAGCAAGGAGGAGGAGGAGGGTCTCTTAGCTCCACCATGAACCCGAGCTCAAACAAATTCACCTCAAGGGGAAGGTCTTCCCAAAGCTTCCTGATCAAGTCTCTTTTTACTGTGGGGTTACCACTGAGGAAAAAAAGCTCCACTGCCAAAGTCCACGTTGTGACTTCTGATAACAGCAACAGTTTCACTGATCAGCACAGGAGATGAGGACCGGAGTCTGGGCCAGCTCTTTCTTCTGACTGTCAGCCAAGCCTCTCTGACCTCTGAAACAGGACATTAAAGAAGACTTCAGAGTGTGTTCACACTTCTTTAAATAGCCAGCGTCTTCATGAAATAAAAGCACACAGAGAATCTCAACAAAGGTGCAACGTTACATTATGAAAACTGACACAATGGGCCTCATGCATGAATGTCTGCAGAATCTTATTCTAAAGCACACTTACTTTTCTCTACAAGATTTGTTTTAGTGTTCCAAGCAACCAGCTCAGCTGCCCAAACGTTTTGGGGGCATTTGATTATTATGATCAAATCTCACCAGTTTTTGATAAGGATACCTGTTTAATTCACAAAAATGCTACCACAGAGAAAAAAACGCAACTTTGCAGGGCTTGAAGTCCTGCTGTCGACATCTGCAGATGATCACATAACATAATGTAGTACTTTAGCAGAGGCAGCAACCATATTAGACCTGTGTTAAGCGGTCCAAAGTATATACAGAGTTCATTGAAATGTTCCAATCATGTAAGTTTGGGGAGCTGTTCTTTGACTTCAGCGTGTTCATAAGTGCTACAGACCTGGTTCACTCATTCATTTACTCCATACAAAACATACAAATGACATAAGAACAAATGTGTTTATATGAGTGGTTCCTGCATGGGACACAGTGTAAAGACTGTAAAGATGTAAGATTACATAGGGAGCTGGCGGCTTCAATAACAACAACCAGAAGTCTTCGACAATTGAATTCGGGTTTGCTGGTAATGACATGTAGTTTAGAAAATGGAAAACTCCAGATGCGTGTTTGTTCTATAATTAAAAAATTAAAAGAAAAGCAGTTGGCACTGAGATTACAAAGAGATTTTTTAATCCTACTGAAAAAAATTATTAAACCTAAAAAAATCTATTTAAAGTATAATCTTCAGGTATAGCAAAAGACTAACACACTCACATAAAATCAGATATTAACTACAGACTGTGTTCATCAGTTCATAGTTTACACACAACATACCAAGAACTGTCACAGCAAAATATTTCTACAGCCTGTAACATCATCTATTCTATTGTTCTTCATGAGCTAATAGTGAATGGGCATATAGAGGGAGATGAGATGAATACATATGAATACAACTGTGTACAGCATCGAAGCTGCGTCTCTACCTGTGAACGTTCTCCATGGCTGCTACCTCTGCGAGGGCTGCCAGGCTGAAGAAAGCAGGTAGCTCCTGGGGTGCAGTGCTCATCTCTGCCTCCTCTGCTGGAGGATTACTATAGCACCCTTTTTCATTGCATAAATTTTGTTGGGATAATGGCTTCTTATCCTGTTCCTGGTTCAGGTCCTTAGTTTTGTCCACTGTAAAAATAGTGCATACAATTAAGCATTAAAAATTATGTTAGCAGAGCATTAAATTTGAAAGTTCTTTGTCAGAACAAGTAAACAGGAACTTCAAAATCTAAAGATAACATATCAACCAACCCATGCAAAAAATTTGATACATGCTATGGAGAAGATGGCCAACCTTCAGTCACCTTAAAATCATCTTTCCATAGAAAATGCAAAGTAAAATTTGTACAAAAACAACAAATATTAAAAAGGAGAACTACTTATCATGATTAATTTATGTGCAAAGGTTGGTAAAGGAAGAAGATATAGTTTTCAATATATCTCCACACAAAATGACCACCTTCAGAGAAACAATGGAAACCACACAAAATCTGAATAAAATTCAAAATATCAAAAGGCACAAATACATAATATGGTTGACATATGCATAAAGTTTGGTGAATTTAGTATGTGGATGCACGAAGATACTAATGATTAAATCCCCTTGACATTTTATGTCTGAGGATAATGATAATAACAATAAAGTAATAGTTTCAATAGAAAACAAAAGAGGACAGCAGTGCCTCAGCGAGGTAAGGCCCCTCATTACGGTAACTAGTTACTGAAGTTGTTCAGTCCCGTCCTAACAGACGGACGGCCCCTCATTACGGTAACTAGTTACTGAAGTTGTTCAGTCCCGTCCTAACAGACGGACGGCCCCTCATTACGGTAACTAGTTACTGAAGTTGTTCAGTCCCGTCCTAACAGACGGACGGCCCCTCATTACGGTAACTAGTTACTGAAGTTGTTCAGTCCCGTCCTAACAGACGGACGGCCCCTCATCACGTTAACTAGTTACTGAAGTTGTTCAGTCCCGTCCTAACAGACGGACGGCCCCTCATCACGGGAACTAGTTACTGAAGTTGTTCAGTCCCGTCCTAACAGACGGACGGTCCCTCATCACGTTAACTAGTTACTGAAGTTGTTCAGTCCCGTCCTAACAGACGGACGGCCCCTCATCACGGTAACCAGTTACTGAAGTTGTTCAGTCCCGTCCTAACAGACGGACGGCCCCTCATCACGGTAACCAGTTACTGAAGGTGTTCAGTCCCGTCCTAACAGACAGACGGCCCCTCATCACGGTAACTAGTTACTGAAGGTGTTCAGTCCCGTCCTAACAGACAGACGGCCCCTCATCACGGTAACTAGTTACTGAAGGTGTTCAGTCCCGTCCTAACAGACAGACGGCCCCTCATCACGGTAACTAGTTACTGAAGGTGTTCAGTCCCGTCCTAACAGACAGACGGCCCCTCATCACGGTAACTAGTTACTGAAGGTGTTCAGTCCCGTCCTAACAGACAGACGGCCCCTCATCACGGTAACCAGTTACTGAAGTTGTTCAGTCCCGTCCTAACAGACAGACGGCCCCTCATCACGGTAACTAGTTACTGAAGTTGTTCAGTCCCGTCCTAACAGACAGACGGCCCCTCATCATGGTAACCAGTTACTGAAGTTGTTCAGTCCCGTCCTAACAGACAGACGGCCCCTCATCATGGTAACTAGTTACTGAAGTTGTTCAGTCCCGTCCTAACAGACAGACGGCCCCTCATCATGGTAACCAGTTACTGAAGTTGTTCAGTCCCGTCCTAACAGACAGACGGCCCCTCATCATGGTAACTAGTTACTGAAGTTGTTCAGTCCCGTCCTAACAGACAGACGGTCCCTCATCATGGTAACCAGTTACTGAAGTTGTTCAGTCCCGTCCTAACAGACAGATGGTCCCTCATCACGTTAACTAGTTACTGAAGTTGTGTTAACTAGTTACTGAAGTTGTTCAGTCCCGTCCTAACGGACAGACGGTCCCTCATCACATTAACTAGTTACTGAAGGTGTTCAGTCCCGTCCTAACAGACAGACGGAACAGTGTTAAATTATGTTTCTTTGTTCATACATAAAACTGTTCTTTTGTTCAGACTCACCCTGCAGGACAAAATGTTTGGGAGGGAACCGCCCAGCATTTCGTGATATTGATGGTGATGATGTCATGGGTGACATCAGGCCAAACCAAGTGGAGGGTTTTCTTGGCAGCAGAATGTAATGATGGATGTGACGTTTGGTTTATTGAAACATGCTAAATTAATTTGTGAGGTGAGAATTATTTCCCTTTAAAGTGATGCAGTAATGAAAGTTGCTTCTGAAATGATCAGTAGTAGGATGTGATTTCCTGTTGTTAAAGATATTGTAGCACATCTACATTTTGTGATTAAGGTATCATTGATCGCCTTATATCAGCAGTGAGGTTTTAGATTCCAGAGAGGAGAGTAAGGTGAGGATGTGCTGCCATGAACATGTGCCTTAAATTTGACTTGTAAGATTATTCTGAGTGTAATTTATGAGAATATTTTTTCTTTTCTTTGTATTTTGCCTGAGTTACATGTGACCACTGTAAATAAAGCCAACATGTCTGCTGAAGCTGTCTACCTATCACCCTCCTTGACACTTGAGCCAGACTACTTTACATGCACCTGTCAGGTGAATGGATTATCTCCATCAGGGGATGATTTCAATGTATTTATTTCAAGTTCAACTGCATTTAATTTAAGAAGATAACAGATTGTTTTACTACCACTTTCATAGTTTCCCTTACTAAAATGAACCATGTTGCAGGATGTTTAGAGTCTCACTGAGGGGGCGTGTCTCAGCTGTAAAATGACATCAGTGCTGAATATAGCTGAATGTGTCGCTGCAGATGTGTCAATGGACAAATTCAAAGGAAGTTTGTTAACTGGCAGCTTAGTTCACATCACTCAACTTCCACCTTTGTCAGTAGTGCCATTTCATATCAGGCCGTAGGAATTGTACACAATAAAACTAAGATACTGGCACCCTCCCCTCCAACCCCACACCAAATATTCTCCCCTCATATAGACATTTCAAAGAAACAGCACATTGACTAAAGATGAGAAAAATAAGAAAAATAAATAGTCCAATTTCAATGACTTGTACAAGAACAAATAAATTACCCTGATTCCTTTTACCTTAATACATAAACATTTTTAAAATACCATTCATAAAGGTAGAGTGAACTGTTTCAGTGGTAGAAATATTGAAGAAGGCATCTTACAACTTAGATAACTTACAAATCATTAGTTTGTGTCATCAAATTTATCATTATTGTGTGTATGTGTGTATATATATATATATATATATCTATCTATCTATATCTATATCTATATATATTCCCATTCTATAACAGACTCGTTAGAAAACAGATAGACACTGATAAACCCACACTTCCTGATTCATCAATCAATCGTTCTTCACTCACCCTCGACTGGAGACACACTGCCATCAGCTGTACGCACTAAGTGTGTGATCTTGGTCTTCCTCGCCTTCCTCTTCTGGCTACCGACTAGCATCTCCATACTACTGGTGCCCTGTACATCTGGGCACATTATGGTAACGGGGGCACAAGATTTGGCTTTGGAAGCTGAATCCAGCATGCTGGAGTCAGTCTGTACCACTGCTGGGGAGAGAAGGTTCAGAATAGAGTTTAATGATTTCACCTCTGCACATCAGCACAGGCTTTATTCATTTGTTTAGCATCATTGTGATTGAAGTAGATGACAGAACATTGTCTGCACATAGGCCTCAACACCTCCTTCTTAATGAATAGTTCTTATGCAAACGTCCCTTTCATGAAAATATAGAAATGTGTGAGCATAGTACATAAAGTACAGAGTACATAGATTTTTGTATCTTCTCAATGAAGTCTATTTTTTGATATTCAGCAATAAATTAGATCATCAAAGCATTGTATAGAAAATGTGCTAATGGTTAACTATTAGAGGAATCTGTAGTAATGCTTTATGAAGACCACATCTACTGCATTATTGGGACATTCATAATGTATTATAATGCATTCATAAAGCTTTATGACAACGCTCAAACACACATGATGCTTTATAGTACACTATATCTACAGTCATAAAACATTATAAGTGTGAAGTTCAGGTATTCAATGATGGTTTCTAATTCAGTAAAAACTACCAATACTCCCCTATACACACCTTAATAATCAATGTTAGTAAAGAGTTATGAGTTATCATTGTATGTGTTGAGGAAAGTCAAGTACATATTGATGCATATATATATATATATATAATGCATGCTTCATTATAATGTCTCATTGTTAGTGAAGTAAAGTGTAATGCATTTTCAAGCATCTAAAAGAATCTATGCAGCATCATAAGTGACTATTTTAGATTATATTCTTTTTCATTATGATGTGAATATTCATTTTCAAGATATTTATGAAAATGCTGATCTCACAATGTTGAAAAAAAGGATTTAAAAACAAATTCTGGATCTGGATCGACATCAAAATTTAAAGGATTTGTCCCTGAGCCCAGCCCAGCCCCTCCACAAAATCTCATCAAATTTGGTTCATAACATTTTGAGTAATCCTGCTGACAAGCAAACAAAGAAACAAACAACAACAACAAACAAACCAGCCAACGACACAGAGAAAAGCAAACCTCCATGGCTGTAGTTAAACCATCAAGAACACAGTCTCTCTCTCTCTCTCTCACACACACACACACAGTACAGAGAATATTTGACCGAGCCACATGTTTTGAAGTCAGACTGTGTAAGAACTGTGTAGGTGTGTTATAATATGCTATGAATGCCCCATGACACTCTACTTCATACAGTCTCACAGTCTGTATTAACACCTCTGCTTCATCATGTAAAAACATTCATATTCCAGATCACCTTTGTCCACTGCACCTGGTTTCTCCTTTTTGTGTTTGTGCTTCCTAACAATCTTGTGGAATGAAGTCTTTTTCTGAGATGGAGATGGCCCTGATATAGCAAAACACAAAGAAAAAAAAAGAGCATGGAAATGCTATGTTATGGAGTCAATGTTTTTGTTGTAAAGAGAGAACTGGTTCTGAACACATGACTCTACAAACAGGAGCAGAGTGGGCTGTGGATGAGACCAGCAGTCACAAAGACAAAGATTTTTTGAATTGTGTTCTTACCTCTGGTGGCTTTTGAGACGTCCTCTTGGACAGTGGAGCTGTCAGTCTTCTTCTTCTTTGTAACAGCACTCCCCTTTTTATCAAATGTCATTGGGCTATACTGTGGCAGGCTGTTAAACTTCCTTTCAAACTCCTCCTCCAGTTTCCCTAGGCTGTCAAGTGAAGTTCAGAGTTAGTTGAGCATAGGGCTGGGTGATATGTAATCAATATGAGGATCATTTCAAACCATTACCTCCATCATGATTAATGAACCATTTATTCGATGTTGTTTTTCTACACTATCTGATAGTGTAGCTACTACACTCAACACAAATATAAACCCAACACTTTGCTTCCATTTTTCATGAGTTGAAGTTGTTCACAGATGTGTTAAGTCTGTGTTAGAGAGCATTTAACCTTGATGGGGATAATCCATCCACCTGACAGGTGTAGCATATCAAGATGCTGATTGATGATTATTACTCAGGTGTGTGTTGGCATGGTTACAATAAAAGGCCACTCTAAAATGTACAGTTTTATAAAACAACACAATGCCATGGCTTAAGTCTCTGACAGCATGGAAAGGATCCCACAGAGACACACCTGTGTCCTACAGAGACACACCTGTGTCCTACAGAGACACACCTGTGTCCTACAGAGACACACCTGTGTCCTACAGAGACACACCTGTGTCCTACAGAGACACACCTGTGTCCTACAGAGACACACCTGTGTCCTACAGAGACACACCTGTGTCCTACAGACACACACCTGTGTCCTACAGACACACACCTGTGTCCTACAGACACACACCTGTGTCCTACAGACACACACCTGTGTCCTACAGACACACACCTGTGTCCTACAGACACACACCTGTGTCCTACAGACACACACCTGTGTCCTACAGACACACACCTGTGTCCTACAGACACACACCTGTGTCCTACAGACACACACCTGTGTCCTACAGACACACACCTGTGTCCTAGGTATATTCGAAGCTCAGATTTCAGATATTACTATAAATTGAAAGTCTACACTACATTTTATGTCTGATAGTATTGGCAACAAAAATAATCTCTATTAATGTTACGTTAGGTACTGTTCATTATTTATGATAGAGGAGCAGATGGTGCAAAATTTGGGGGGGCACTTCAAATAATTTTTTAACCAATGGGAAAGCACTTATTTAAATGGTTTTATTTTGTATTTATTTTAAATAGGTTCTTCTTTCCAAAATACGCGATTTCCTCCTGTATCATGTCTGGATTCAAACAACTAGGTGGCTCCATCCCTGTAAAACATGACAGCCCCATTTAGTTATGTCCACTTACCTCTTTTTAACTCAAACTGTTCTGACAACTTTTGGATTTTAAACAAAATTGGTGTCCCTCAAAATTCGGTGTTTGGTCCTCTCCTCTTCATCCTCTACCTCCTCCCCATTGGCAATATCATTCGTCATCATGGTCTCCATTTCCACTGCTACGCTGACGACATCCAGCTTTACATATCCACTAAGTCCATAACAGCCTCAACCCACTCCACCCTGACAAACTGCCTCTCAGAAATAAAATCATGGATGCAAGCCAACTTCCTCAAACTAAACTGTAAAAAAAGATTTTGACATTGTAATCATTGGTCCAAATTCCCTCATCAAAAACGCTCAAAATTTCTAAAACATTTCTACTTAATTTAGTTAATCTTGCATGAATTCATTGCATTGAGTTTGTCAGATTTGTATATGTTAACTGAACTTGTTTTCTAAGATGAGAAAAAGAAGGAACAAAACAGCGTGGGGGCGGGGCTTCAGAAGAAATTGTTGCCACAGATTTTGACATTATAATCATTGGTCCAAATTCCTTCATCAAAAACGCTCAAAATTTCTCCCTCACCATCGACAACATGACCCTGAATCCCTCCCTGCATGTCCGAAACCTTGGAATCATCCTTGACACAAACCTCTCATTCAACAATCATATCAAACAAGTCACCAGATGTGCCTTCTTCCACCTCAAGAACATCGCCCGGCTGCAGCATCACTCTCCTTCTCTGCTGCTGAAACTCTGATCCACGCCTTCATCACATCACGACTCGACTACTGCAACAGCATCCTGTATGGCACCACATCCAGAAACCATTCAGAACTCTGCTGCTCACCTCCTCACCCACATTCGCTCCTGTGACCACATCACCCCTGTCCTCCAGAACCTCCACTGGCTCCCCGTCCCACAACGCATCCACTTTAAACTCCTTCTCCTCACCCACAAAGCCCTCCATAACCAGGCCCCTCCTACCTCACGGACCTCCTTCACCCTCATTCTCCCTCCCGCTGCCTCCACTCCTCTGATGCCAACATCCTCTCTGTACCACTCAGGACCAAGCACCGGACCTGGGGGGACAGAGCCTTCTCTGTAGCTGCCCCCTCCCTTTGGAACTCCCTACCCAAAGAACTTAGAGGCTGCACTGACCCCCCAACATTTAAATCACCACCCAAGACTCACCTGTTTAAATGTGCTTTTAATGTATAAGTGTGATGTGATTGGTTATTTGTTGCTGTCATTTGAGTTGTTTATATTTGTTTTTTTAATATTTAATTGATTCATATTTAAATATGTTGTTTCTCCTGTTATTTCTGGACAAGCGCTTTATAAATAAAATTATTATTATTAGTATTATTATTAGTATTATTAACTGTATGACTTTAAGTTGAGTTAAACTTAATTTAGTTAATCTAGCATGAATTCATTGCATTGAGCTTGTCAGATTTGTATATGTTAACTGAACTTGTTTTGTAAGATGAGAAAAAGAAGGAACAAAACAGCGTGGGGGCGGGGCTTCAGAAGAAATTGTTCTTACAGATTTTGACTTTGAAAAAAAAACTCTTCTTTAAAATATGACAAGTTTGAAGCACAGCTATAAACTACCAGATAGGCTGAATATCCAAAAACCAGTTGATACCCATGTCTGTGATAATGTTTAAAGGTAGGTGTGTTTCTCCTTCTGACCAGACCTTTTGGTGAAGAGAAGATCTTTGTCTCTACCACAGCTGGCCGTAAACAAGGGGCTGTGTTTGGCAACTTTTTTTTTTTTGAGATACTGTATTCATCCCATAGGGGGAAATTCTTTCTCTGCATTTGACCCATCCCTGAGGAGCAGTGGGCTGCCACTACATTGCGGCGCCTGGGGAGCAAATTGGGGTTCAGTATCTTTGCTCAAGGATACTTCAACTTGTAGACTTGCAGGAGCTGGGGATCTTTTGTTCTGTGAACGACCGCTCTACCTCCTGAGCCACAGCCGCCCAACTGTCAAACATTCTGAATGTGAAGAATATTAGTGTGATGTACAACACAGATATGTGTGCTTGTTTGACTAGATAATCATCTTTCTTCATTAATAAATTAAACTAATTACCTCCACCAAGGAGGTCCCGTGATCGATTCGGATTGTTTTGTTTGTTTGTGAGCAGGATTACACAAGAACTGGAATGGACACCCTAGCATATATATTGGTGATGAACCGGATCAGGATCTGGATCTGGGAATTTTTTTAAGGATTGTTTTTAACATTTCTTAGCATAGCATTGTATATTTATGATAACCATGACCAAAAGGCTATATTTTCCTGCATCAGAATAAATTCCAGAGTTACTTGAATAAAGGAATTTCTTTAGCTCAAACAGAGAAGTATGCTTAAATTACCATGTGTACAGTATGTGTTATGAATAGAGGAAGCAAAATGATCACCATTGTTCTGCTGTTAAAATATTTCTTAAGCCCCAATATTTCTTGTCTTCGAGTGTTATTTCTATTGTAGATAGAGATGCAGATATTTTAGGGTATATAATAATCAGACTGTAACAATTAACAATTCGAGGAGGAGTCGAGGATTGTTGGGCCTTGGTGGAGGTTTGCACTCTCCGAGCGCTCTTGTTCATTGTTTTATCATGCAGTATTAATGTGAAACAACAAGGGATCAAAAGTTAAAATACAATATTGAGACAACTACTACATTATAGTTAAATCAACTTTTAGACCTTTCATTTAATAGTTGAAACACATGTTGTCTTCAAGTTTAGTTAACTCAGGTTTTCAAGGCAGCAGGGGAACTTATGTTTGCAAGTTAACTAGCTTTAAATGTCTTAATGATGCGTGTAATCATGCGGGGCATGGAGGCAACGCCCCTCACCAACATTTGATATCAGACTCTCCTAAAAACTGAAGCAGATGTGTTCCCCTTGACATTGAGAGTTAAACTGACTCTAAAACACTTTCACAGAAAACCTCATGCATGTCGTTTGAGATCATGCCAACAGTGAACACAGCAGCCATAGTTTTTGTCAGGATTTGACACTAATTCATGTTCTATGTCATCATGTTCTAATCTATATTGCAGGTTCATACAGAGGAATGGCTTGAAATGCATCAGCCTCTAGGATCAGCCCCCCCCGATAAATAACCAACACTACTGTTCTACCACACATGTATGTGCAGAAATACTTGACACAATTAAACAAAGTAATTAATCTACATTGTCTACTAATTAACCTTCTTGCGATAACATTTGAAACATAAATGCAGTCTCATCTGAAATATAGCAATATCAACAACGCTGCTACAGGGTTTAGAGGGAGAGCATCAGAACTACCTCCCTCCTTACTAAACGTACTAAAGTGAGACTCCACCACACAGATATAATGTATGTGGCTTAGTTTCTATTTCAGTGGTAAATAATTTTTCTTTGATCAACTTTTCTTCAAAAAAGCTAGTTTTACTTTTCCAAAGCTATGTGGACAACAGTAGCCTATAGGTCCATCAGACAGATGATGGGGTGGGGGCAGAGATATAACGTGGACAAGAACAGGGGGAGACTCACCCCTGTGAAGATTCATCTTTGGACTTGGACTTTTTCAGCTTTTTGGGGTTATTAGGTCCCACCTGAGAAACTGTCCAGCTGTCATCACTCCAGTTAGCATCATGATCAGGAGCACGGAATGCACCTCTTTTACCTGCAGACGTGTACAACGCAGACCATCAGGAAACGCTCACTCCTTAATATGCATTAACTGCATGACACACAGACAGGATTATGCTTTCATTTATCACTTTGCTCTTTAATCAGAATAGATACCTCGGTCAATATTGGCTCTCAGTGAAGTCAGCATTCCCTCAGAGACGAGGGTTTTATACAAAGCGCCTTTGCAGCTCCGCTCTGACTTCCTGGAGCCACGGGTCTCTGTGTTGGTCTCACAGGTCCCATCGCTTGACCTCTCCTTCAGCTGGTCCTTCTCTTTGAGCTTAGCAAGAGACGGCCTGCAGGGGGAGCGATGGGATTCTGCCATGCTGTCCTGAAGGTCCGTACTTCCTACATTAGCCTCATGTGCTTCTGTCTTGAGGCTAACGTCAGTCATGTCTTCAGTCACGTCCATCTCAGAGGAACAGTACTGCTCACACTGCATGCTATTGTCATCCCTGTCCTCCTCTTTTTCTTTCACCAAGCTGTTGACTTTGGGCTTACTCTTCTTTTTGGGAACACTTGAGTTTCCACCACTAGGACTGCTCTGGACCTTCTTCTTGGGCGGCTCCTCTGTGTCTTTCCAGGCCCCTTTGGCCACAGCCTCAATTGTATTGAAGACACTGTCAAAGTTTGATTCTGTGTGGTTACACTTCTTGAGGATTTTCTTTGCTGAGCAAGCCATCTCTTCCTTATCATTTGACTTGTCCGCTTCTTTTTTCTTGCTCTTGTTTTTGACACATGCACTCTGGCTGCTGAGTTGGTGTACGATGGCATCAGCGGAGGTAGAAGTAGCAGAGGAGAGCAAAGGTAAGAGGGCTGATGGGTGAGAGCAGGCATCAGTGCCAGCTTTTTCCTCCTTGATCACTGGCTTGACAGTAGTTTGCTGGAGAAAGGCTTTAGAGGAGCTGTCCTCAGGATGAGACTGGCCTGTCTCCATGTTTCCAGCTTCAGATGCTAAGCACATCTTACCAAATACAACAAAAGATTCAGTTATAACATAGGAATATACAATGACAACAATCAATGCTCCTAATAATACATCACCACATTTACTTTTTATATGGCTAAACTGATCAGCAAATTCAATTAACTGCACTGTATATTAATTAATTAAATTTTTCCTACTAATCTTTGTATGACTGGATACTTCATTACCCCAGCAGAGGTCATGTTTTTGGTCTGGTCTGTTTGTCTGTCATGAAACTTGGTAGAAAGATGTGGCATTGGTCAAGGAAGAACCCATTAAATTTGGAGCTGATTAGAATCATGGGTCGCATGCACATATTAGTTCACTTTCAAGTTGAATTTAATTGGGGTCGGCTCCTCCCTCCTGGCTCAAGACTGGTGGGCAAGCGAATTAAACAGTAAATGAAGTGAGGGAGCGGCTTTAGCCTCAACACAGCAGTGGAACAGCTAAGTAAAATCTTATTTTCCAAATGATTCACGCACATCCACATTGCTGGATTTAGTGTGGATTCAGATGTCAAACACACAAACACCTGCAGGTCTTTATACATCCATGAAACTGACAGAGCAGAAAAGAAAGATGGAGAGAGTGAGATAACCCGGTCCCTACGTTTTTAGTCTGTAGTCCAACCTCATATCATCAGAACTAGGGCTGTATACTGGAAAAAGTTGACAGTGAGAAATATATATATATATATATAAAAAAATCACACTTAATATGTGCAGATACACAGTTCATTAAAATTTTCCTTATTGTGGGTGCTTTAAAAGTCTATCCTCTCCTAACAAAATAAATCCCCCTCCTAATTCTACCACAGGTGGTTCAACCCTCTGCTCCTCTGCACAGAAAACGATTATCAAACAGGCTGTTCTTTGCATCAAGCTGCAAAAAAGTTGTAGCATGATGTGTTTGACTTCATTTGACTGTCATGCATTGTGATCATTGTACATAGGCACATGGCAATGCTGAACAAATAAATTGTGCAGCACCATTTCACACTGTTACTGGCTGGAGGCTACAAGCTTACTACCCAAAGGCTGATGCACAGAAACTTACCCAACACAGCCGCCCCCAAAAAACAGCAAAATAATAATCATTATGAGAAGTCTAGAACATTTGTGTCCAAAGATACAGAAGCCCCCACTAGTGGGAAAACCCCTCTGAATGTGAGCAAACTGGCATGTAAACCACCGAAGTTCAACTGTGCCTAAATATGTAAAAATAAGCTAACTGAGGAAAACAATTATGAGATGCACACCCTTAGTGCCCCTACAGAGCATGTGTGAAATTTCACTGAATTGTGTCCAGCAGGTTTTGAGGAGATGTGGATAGACCAGATTCTGTTACGGATATGGCCCCTGTGGTGGGGGTATAAAGGAGTGTCTCAGCAGATACCATACACATCTAGTGAGTCATAAGTGATGACTGAGGGTAATGCTGACATTTCAGCTACGCACAACACTATTTGGACATAACTGTAATACTTTTAGAGGTCTATGCAGACATATAACGCTGGCCTTGCGGAGTTTCATTTGAATTAAGAGTGGACTATTGGCCTTGGTTGAGGTATTCCCTCTCCAGGTGCACTGCTAGTTCCGTGGCAGATATACAGACTTCTATGTAGATCTACTGCATTAATGACTGTGTAAAGCGACACAGAATCAGATTTCTGTCAATGACGTTTTAATACATGAACTTCTGTCTGGTTGTGTCTGTCTTTGTTTTAAAATGAAGTCAACACTTGATTTTGCTGCTCATCACATGACATCTCTTCAAGTATAACATTTACGGTTGAGTACATACAGCAGATAAAATGATTAAAAAAAACATTGAATGAAGTAAAAGGAGCAAATGTCATGTTTCAACTTCCTATCACAAAATGTAATAAAACAACAATCTTTGCTTCAAGCTAACATTTTCTAGTTTGCCTCTTGTAAAGAACACATTCATCAACTTTTGATAATCCTACACTTGCATGAAAAATAAGGGATGGAAAAGTTGCAGACCATTTAGGTGAATGTGACGCTAACAACAGGTGTTACATAAAGCTGTGTTACTTAAGGTGAACGATGTACAAACTGTCACTTACCTCAGCGAGCTGGAAGAGAGCAGACTGTTGTCTGCATGGTTTTACCTCCGGTACAGCAGAGAGAGATGACTGTGAACAAACAGCAACAGTCTTTGTCACCTCGTGTTTTTCCACCCTGCGTAGTCTTTGATGTTATCATTAGATGATTCAAACATATTTACTTTCTGCAACAAAGTTCACCATGTGTTTTATTTATTGTAGGCAGGATTAAACCTAAGGCCTGAACCACAAAGCAAGTTCAATTTAGCCTGGATCCACTGAGCCACACCGATATCATGAGTCTAATTATCAACTAGCTGTGCTAACTCTCACTTCCCCTGCCAGACTACCAGCACATTTAAATGATATCAAAACCATGAATGAAGAACTTAATATGATATGAGATAAAACAGTGACACCCACTGGAAAATGTGAGTATAGCAATAGCAACAAAGTGATCATCCATCCTTATCTATAACCGCTCATTACAGGTTTGTGGGTGCTGACATTGGGCAAGAGGCGTGGACAGACAGCCTGGACAGCTCTACATTCATCACAGGGTCAACACATGAAGACAAACAACCATTCACACTCACATTCACACCTAGGGGTAATTTACAGCCACCAATCCACCTGCATGTCTTTGGACTGTGGAAGGAAGACTAACAAACCACGCAGACACCAGGAGAACATGCAAAGTCCACACGAAACAGTGATATTCAACAAGATGAAATGTCAACACTATAATCACACAACTGCAATAGAAGAAGCTGTAGAAAACCCAGGAGAAATGGCATATTATCACAAGAGTTATATGAAGATGACATTCCCCCCCCTCACAAATGCATCAGTATCTGACATATCCTCCATTCCTCTAGTGAGTCGGCAGTATGGATGTTGTTTGGGATATATGCTATGGAAAAGATGAGCAGCCTACAGACTCACCTTAACATTATCTTTACATGGGAAATTCAAAAAATGAGATTTGTAGAAAAACCTAAAAATCAAAAGGCACAACTGCTTATCATGGTTAATTCATGTGTAAAGGTTGATAAAGCTAGAATGTAGTGTGAGAGACATGCTTAGGACAAAATGACCACCTTCAGAGTCCCATAAAACAACATGTTTGCATATTGTTCAAGTATAAAATTCAAAATATTGACCATAGAAACTTTGTGTCCAAGGATGTGAACAGACCACATGGCCTGAATTTGAGCAACATTACGGGAAAATCGTCTGAAATCAAATGTGACAAAAATGTTAAAATAAGCAAATTGAAGACACCAGCTATGATATGCACACCTGTACGGCCCCTACAGAGCAGGTGTGTCCAGTGGTTTTAGAGGAGGTGCAGACAGACTGTTCCCAGGTATGGACGATGGACGTAGGGACAGACAGATTACTCCTCACTTTATTGGAAAATAGTTTTGTCCATGTCAGGATCAATTTTTCCAGTGATCTGATTGGTCAGTGGTTGGACTGGTGACAGATTTCTGAACTCAACCACTCTGGAGAATGTTAACGATTCAGCATAGGTCACCCTGGTAACCTATCCCAGTTAAAAGGTAGCCACTTACCGTAAAACCTGAGTTAAGCCCAGAGTCGGCTGATGAAACCACTGATCTGATTTAGTTGTACAGGCTGGTGTGTTTGTAGGGAAACAGGTCTGCATAGGCAGCTTTGTCTGCTGTCTGCAACTGTTTTAGGTTGTCTTAAAAATAGTCTTAGGCCCCTTTTACACAGCTGGTTCAAGGTGGGACTGTAGCGCCTCACTGCTCTGTAAAAACGCTACAAAGGTGTAATGGAGTCATTGTTGTTCTTCCTCTGAGCCGGCAGCTGAGGGAGCAACAGCATCCAATCAACGTCTGTATGCATGTATATAAACGGGGAGGGCCAATGAAGATGGAGGTAACGGGTGGGATATTCTGACAACGTATTATGTGCATTCACAAGCAGGAAATTTAAAAAGCACATAACCTGGTCCTGTCCATTATTGGTTCCATTCATACAAAGTTTTCCAGGTAACATTTTGTTTCAACTAGAGGCCTTGTATTTGGACATCCTGCCATCTTAGGCTACGTTCACACTGTCAGTCTTAATGCTCAATTCCAATTTTTTTTCTCAGATCGGATTTTTGTGTGTGTAGCTATTCACATTACTTTTAAAATATGTCCTCTATCAGACTCCAGTATGAACAGTTCACGACCCTAAACTGACCCACATGCGCAAAAGAACAATGACAAAGATGTGACACGCAGCACGCCGTCAATACAGAAACAAAATGGAGGCCACTAAAGTTGGTCTGAACCCGTTTGTTTATAACGTGTTATGCAGCGGAGGTCGGAAACTTCTTGAGCAAGCGATGAGGAGGGTGAGGGGGAGGAGAAAGACAGCTAAGTTTTTAATGATGGCGTTTTGTGGAGCAGTGTCTGCAACGTCAGTACAGCTATGGTACAGAGGTCTGTGTGGTGGCGGATGGACGATGACGTCAAAAGTCGCATGAATTCCGATCCGACGGTTCAGACTGAGGTCGCATTGCAAAAGATCCGACCTATGTCTGATTCATGACCACATATGGAAGTGGCTCAAATTGGAACTGGAAAAGATCAGATTCCATGTGGTTTGTGTTTGTCCACACTGCCATGAAAAAGTCACATGAGCAAAAAATCAGACCTGGGCCACATTTTCCCTGCAGTGTGAACATAGCCCAAGATATAAAAACCTCAGATAGAATAATTAGCTTTCATCAGTCATACCTCTGACAGTGGGGAGAGGGCAGACGTGACCCTGCTTTCAGTAATGTCAGGCACTCTGTTCGGTATTGTTCCAGACAGTATCTGTAGATTGACATAAAAACCAGTCAGTTCTGCTGTAAGGCATTAAAGAACAAATCAGTGCTACAGTGTGCTCTAACAATTACCATTCAAATGATCAGTAGTGAGGAAACTGAAGAACGTACATAAGAATAAAAGTGTCTCTCACCAAAAGTGAACCAGTCATTACTGCAGAATGGTCAAAATCAGATATATCATATATGATATTCATAGATTCCTGATACTGATAGATTAATGTGTAAGCATTACTTTAATGTTGGTAAAAGTGGGACTCATTCTCACTACTGCTGAGTAATCTAGAGTAATATATGCTGGGTAATCTAGAGTAATATTCTGCTGGGTAATCTAGAGTAATATATGCTGGGTAATCTAGAGTAATATTCTGCTGGGTAATCTAGAGTAATATATGCTGGGTAATCTAAAGTAATATTCTGCTGGGTAATCTAGAGTAATATATGCTGGGTAATCTAGAGTAATATTCTGCTGGGTAATCTAGAGTAATATATGCTGGGTAATCTAGAGAAATATACTGCTGGGTAACCTAGAGTAATATACTGCTGGGTAATATTCTGCTGAGTAATCTAGAGTAATATTCTGCTGGGTAATCTAGAGTAATATATGCTGGGTAATCTAGAGTAATATTCTGCTAAGTAATCTAGAGTAATATATGCTGGGTAATCTAGAGTAATTTACTGCTGGGTAATCTAGAGTAATATATGCTGAGTAATCTAGAGTAATATTCTGCTGGGTAATCTAGAGTAATATATGCTGGGTAATCTAGAGTAATATTCTGCTAAGTAATCTAGAGTAATGTATGCTGGGGAATCTAGAGTAATATACTGCTGGGTAATCTAGAGTAATATATGCTGGGTAATCTAGAGTAATATTCTGCTGGGTAATCTAGAGTAATATTCTGCTGAGTAATCTAGAGTAATATTCTGCTGGGTAATCTAGAGTAATATATGCTGGGTAATCTAGAGTAATATTCTGCTAAGTAATCTAGAGTAATATATGCTGGGTAATCTAGAGTAATATACTGCTGGGTAATCTAGAGTAATATTCTGGTGGGTAATCTAGAATAATATTCTGCTGAGTAATCTAGAGTAATATTCTGCTGAGTAATCTAGAGTAATATATGCTGGGTAATCTAGAGAAATATTCTGCTGGGTAATCCAGAGTAATTTATGATGGGTAATCTAGAGAAATATACTGCTGAGTAATCTAGTGTAATATATATTGGGTAATCTAGAGTAATATTCTGCTAGGTAATCTAGAGTAATATATGCTGGATAATCTAGAGAAATATTCTGCTGGGTAATCCAGAGTAATATATGATGGGTAATCTAGAGAAATATACTGCTGAGTAATCTAGAGTAATATATGATGGGTAATCTAGAGTAATATTCTGCTGGGTAATCTAGAGTAATATTCTGCTGGGTAATCTAGAGTAATATATGCTGGGTAATCTAGAGTAATATTCTGCTGAGTAATCAAGAGTAATATATGCTGGGTAATCTAGAGTAATATTCTGCTGGGTAATCTAGAGTAATATTCTGCTGAGTAATCTAGAGTAATATTCTGCTGAGTAATCTAGAGTAATATTCTTCTGAGTAATCTAGAGTAATATACTGCTGGGTAATCTAGAGTAATGTATGCTGGGTAATCTAGAGTAATATTTGCTGGGTAATCTAGAGAAATATTCTGCTGGGTAATCCAGAGTAATATATGATGGGTAATCTAGAGAAATATACTGCTGAGTAATCTAGAGTAATATATGCTGGGTAATCTAGAGTAATATTCTGATGGGTAATCTAGAGTAATATTCTGCTGAGTAATCTAGAGTAATATTTGCTGGGTAATCTAGAGAAATATTCTGCTGGGTAATCCAGAGTAATATATGATGGGTAATCTAGAGAAATATACTGCTGAGTAATCTAGAGTAATATATGCTGAGTAATCTAGAGTAATATTCTGCTGGGTAATCTAGAGTAATATATGCTGGGTAATCTAGAGTAATATTCTGCTAAGTAATCTAGAGTAATGTATGCTGGGGAATCTAGAGTAATATACTGCTGGGTAATCTAGAGTAATATATGCTGGGTAATCTAGAGTAATATTCTGCTGGGTAATCTAGAGTAATATTCTGCTGAGTAATCTAGAGTAATATTCTGCTGGGTAATCTAGAGTAATATATGCTGGGTAATCTAGAGTAATATTCTGCTAAGTAATCTAGAGTAATATATGCTGGGTAATCTAGAGTAATATACTGCTGGGTAATCTAGAGTAATATTCTGGTGGGTAATCTAGAGTAATATTCTGCTGAGTAATCTAGAGTAATATTCTGCTGAGTAATCTAGAGTAATATATGCTGGGTAATCTAGAGAAATATTCTGCTGGGTAATCCAGAGTAATTTATGATGGGTAATCTAGAGAAATATACTGCTGAGTAATCTAGTGTAATATATGTTGGGTAATCTAGAGTAATATTCTGCTAGGTAATCTAGAGTAATATATGCTGGATAATCTAGAGAAATATTCTGCTGGGTAATCCAGAGTAATATATGCTGGGTAATCTAGAGTAATATTCTGCTGAGTAATCAAGAGTAATATATGCTGGGTAATCTAGAGTAATATTCTGCTGGGTAATCTAGAGTAATATTCTGCTGAGTAATCTAGAGTAATATTCTGCTGAGTAATCTAGAGTAATATTCTTCTGAGTAATCTAGAGTAATATACTGCTGGGTAATCTAGAGTAATGTATGCTGGGTAATCTAGAGTAATATTTGCTGGGTAATCTAGAGAAATATTCTGCTGGGTAATCCAGAGTAATATATGATGGGTAATCTAGAGAAATATACTGCTGAGTAATCTAGAGTAATATATGCTGGGTAATCTAGAGTAATATTCTGATGGGTAATCTAGAGTAATATTCTGCTGAGTAATCTAGAGTAATATTCTGCTGGGTAATCTAGAGTAATATATGCTGGGTAATCTAGAGTAATATTCTGCTAAGTAATCTAGAGTAATTTATGCTGGGTAATCTAGAGTAATTTACTGCTGGGTAATCTAGAGAAATATACTGCTGGGTAATCTAGAGTAATGTACGGCTGAGTAATCTAGACTAATATACTGCTGGGTAATCTAGAGTAATGTACGGCTGAGTAATCTAGAGTAATAGATGCTGGGTAATCTAGAGTAATATTCTGCTGGGTAATCTAGAGTAATATATGGTGGGTAATCTAGAGTAATATTCTGCTGGGTAATCTAGAGTAATATTCTGCTAAGTAATCTAGAGTAATATTCTGCTAAGTAATCTAGAGTAATATATGCTGGGTAATCTAGAGTAATATACTGCTGGGTAATCTAGAGTAATGTATGCTGGGTAATCTACAGTAATATTCTGCTGAGTAATCTAGAGTAATATATGCTGGGTAATCAAGAGTAATATTCTGCTGGGTAATCTAGAGTAATATATGCTGGGTAATCTAGAGTAATATACTGCTGGGTAATCTAGAGTAATATACTGCTGGGTAATCTAGACTAATATACTGCTGGGTAATCTAGAGTAATATACTGCTGAGTAATCTAGAGTAATGTACTGCTGGGTAATCTAGAGTAATATACTGCTGGGTAATCTAGAGTAATATACTGCTGGGTAATCTAGAGTAATATACTGCTGGGTAATCTAGAGTAATATACTGCTGGGTAATCTAGAGTAATATATTGGTGGGTAATTTAGAGTACCGGTAATATACTGCTGGGTAATCTAGAGTAATATACTGTACTATAGTAATATACTACTAGTAGTACTACTAGTACTAGTAGAAGGAGTAGGTCCATTTTACTGCTGTCACAGTTAAAAAGAACAGATCTAAACTGTTGAAAATAGCTGAACATGACTGGACCAATAAGAACAGAGGAGTAAACTGATTGGTGGTTTAATTAGCCAATCAGCATCAGCTGTGTGTGACTGTATATGGGGCAGTGAGACAGCCTGAGACCACCACTTAAAGACAGCCTGATTCAAAACCTGTAGGTAACTGTATTGTTAGAATGAGCACACCATCAGCAAAGGTAGCTGAACACGTGTTCATATGTATACATATGTACTACTATACAGCTACTACCTGTATAGTAGTACATGTACAGGCCTCCCTGGGCCCCAAATGTTTGCTTTGAAATGAAGATCTCTAGAAGCAGCACAAATTCATTCTGTTTTCATGTGCAAATGATGGACTTAGAGGGACAAATGTGGGATTGGCCAAAATGTAACGAGAAGCCTGTAAGACTTCCCTCTACTCTGATGACATCACCTAATGAGCGTGTTGTTTGTACCACAGTTCTTACAGTTTTATGTGCACATATCTCTGTGTAGTCACACCACAACAGTGAGCTGCTTTAGAAACAACACACCTCTTCTTCATGTCCTGGAAAGGAGCTCCCTTCGCTGGCTGTGTCAGGTAAACTAGGTTTAGTGCTGGAGGGAATCTAGGGAGGTAAACAGTACAGGAGTAAGTATGCTACATAAAGAAAATTTAAAAAACAAACTAAAAATTGAACAGTATAATGTAAAAAAGAAGAAGAAGTAGAACAGATAAAATTAGCATCAGTGATTCGTCTTTGAGGCTATCTACTAGCCAACTGGTGCATTACTAGAATGTACCCTGGGTGGCTGTGGCTCAGAAGTAGAGCCATCGTCCACTTATCAGAGGGTCGGTGGTTCAATCCCAGTCTACATGTCGAAGTGTCCTTGTGTAACATACTGAAGTCCCAATGGCTGTTCACTGGTGTGAAAGGTTACTGCTACCGGTGATCAGGTGGCTCCTTACATGGTGTGAATGGGTGAATGCTGGCTGGTGTTGTAATGCTTTGAGTGGTCAGTCAGACTAGAAAGGTGATAATACGTAGAGTCTATTAACCATTTATGGCCTCCAACAGCGACTTACCTCTCTGTTTGTGAGGGCGTGTTCCCCAGCTAACAGCAGCATGCTAAGACCTCCCATCTTTGTCGGGTCTGGAAAACAACGTCAGTAGTTACAAAAACAATCCTACATTTTTTTCCATCTCGTCACCAAACTAAGAATATTTTATTCTACTCACCTGCCATGGCAAAGTTTAACTGTGGCATGCTGTCAGTTTTGGGCACTTTTTTGGCAGTGGTGGAGTCCCTGGTTACGTTGGAAGAGAAGGACCAAACCTTTTTGCGGGGGTTGCTGACTGGCTGACAGGAAGGACTCTTAACTGGTTTGCTGGTGGTGGGACACCACTTGTAGCCTGGGTTTGCCTTCATAAAGGCATCCTTGTACTGAAAGAACATCCACAATCAATATGGTTACAAACTAACTTAACTTATAACTGATTCAGCGAAGTTTGTTATGAAATAAAACTGTTTTGAGAAATATAGCATGGCCTTATCTATTTGTTTGATTTCTTTTTAAAGGAATTTTGTCTTTGATCCCATCAAGAAAACACATTAATATAAGATTATTATTGATAGAAGAGAACAGAAGTTGTCATCTATTAATTGTTCTTCTGTTGACCAGTTTTGAAGAGATTTAGAGAAAAATGTTAACAATCATTACAGTTCGTCATCCAAAGCACACTGACAAAAACATCTTGTTGTTGGCTACAATTTTTCAGCCTCATCTCCTGAAAAACGTCTCCCCATAAATCAATGTTTTTGTGTCATTCTACAGAGGACTTTAAGGAGAATAGTGGATGTAAAATATTGATTAGCACAGCAGGGGGTATCCATCTCAGCGGACTGACCAAGCATACGAGTTCAAAGACACAATCAGGAAAAGAAAAGGTCTGATTTATTGAAAAAGAGTGACAAATATTTAGTGGAAAAGAGTGCAACACATAATAAAATAAAGACTGGTGTTAAAAAACATTGGTATATATTTAAGTCTGATCCTGAACCTTCCAATGTTTTAGGAGAAAGGGATCACTTGGTCCATGCAAATTTAGATAACAAGGAAAAATGCAGTCAAGGAACATAAACAAATTTAAACCGTCTTCCAGGGGCGACTACTGCTGCAGCAGTTGCTCACTGTCCAATCACACCATGGGAACTAACAAATGATTTCTCCCATCCACATCCAGTAAAACATTTCACCATCACTTCGTCTACATGATACTGTCCCTGCGAGCTTCATACGCTGGGAAAACCACCAGAACCCTGAAACAAAGGATCAGAGAGCATAAAGCCCAACATGGAGAAACAGTCAGGATTGCCCCATAGCACATCTCTCCATTATGTTTCTGTCATATTGAACCACCTCCATTCCCAGAGGTGGTGACGAGCTGGAGGCTCACTGGATTTGTTCTCCTCAAACACTGAGGAACATTTTCCTGTGATTCCTCACATTAAATATTAGTGTATCTTTTCAGTAGATTGGTTTATGTAAACCTGTTATTAAAAAAGATTTTATTTTTCATATGCTACATTCATCTACAAGTATAATAATATTCATTTGATGTATGCAGTCTTGATGGGATGTGGTCAAATGTGATCATTGTTACCTACTGCATGTACACACTATGAAGTAATCGATCAGTGGTAGTTTGTTGTACCTAATATTTACAATCATGGATGGATGCTGCTTTTCGGTTGCTGTATAGATTCATCGACAGGCTCATGGAACAATGTAACCTGTAAAGGTACGTTGTGTATGAATGCAGTTCAACCTTTGGTTCTTTTAGTAGGTAAATTCACACTTAAACATGCACCATGTTTGTGGTACATTTATGCTTGCTATCTTATATTTTTGTAATATATTCGTGCATGTTAGTGGATAAAGTCTTTTGCTTATCTAGCTCCACATATACATAGTAATACATATAGATATATATAGAAATGTGAATTTTCAGTTATGAGAATCAGTTACGAATCACCTGACGCATTAAATTGTTCCACCTGCCTCACAGAATTAGTTGTGTGGTTGTTTAGGTGTTCAGTGGTAGGTGCCTAAACACACTAGCTGTGTCCCAATCAGGGGCTGCATCCTCTGAAGGCTGCATTTGCAGACTGAATGCATTACAGCAGTGTGACTAGGTCTGATTCCTTTAAATGCAGTCTCCTTTACCTGGACTGGAACCTTCATGGCCCACCCTATCCCAAGATTCTTTGTCATTGATTACGGTCAACAAAAAAATGTAATGAACATTTCTGGCTCCATTTATTGTTCAACTACAAATCCAAAATTTACTACAGCTACTATTATTATTACTATTTCTACTACACATCTTTTACCACAACTTTTACTACTACTAATCAACACCAGCCGGTCATGTTGCTAGGGTGACAGGCACAGTGCCTCATGATGCAAGGGTACATACAGGAAGAGCTGCTGAGAGTCTCCACGGACCAGACCTTCTCATTTAACAGCGTTTAAAGCGGCCTGGCCTTTGTCGACCGTGGCTGGTGAAGAAGTTCGTAGACCAGGTCCTTGAAAGGATGCCACCCCTGAATTGGGACACAGCTACTAAGTGGTGACAGTTCCCAATAAGAAGTAAGGGTACTCGTGGATAAGAATCAGAAGTGCTGGTATTCAGTACTGCCCCATTTCAGGCATTGACTACAAGCTTTTGTTTGAAGAAATACAGTCGCTAAAGTTTAGTCAGGTGGTCACAGCAGGACTTCATCTCTTGGACTCAAAGCAATGTTTCACTTTTTTAAAACACCAAAGCTCTAGGAACTTGTCACCAACAACGTAGCAACAGCAGTTCAAGAACTTGAGAAATCCATCAAATGTCACTTTGACACGACTGTAAGAGTTAGAAATATAGTCAGTGACGTCTCACCTCCTTGGCCATGTCAGTGTATTTCTGCTTCTCTTTGGACTCCAGCACAGCCCACCAATCAGCTAGGATCTTGGTGGCACCACGGTTGTCCAGGCGGGGGTGTTCCTGCCGCACCAGTGAACGGTGGCGTTTGCAGAAGAGGAGGAAGGCATTCATTGGCCGCCGTGCCCGCTGTTCATTTGAATCCTCCTCCACTTCCTCTGTTGTGCTTCCACACTGCACCTCCGACCCCTGCTCCTGGCCACACAGCAGTGGCTGCTGACAATAAGTTCACCAATCAGTTGAGGCAATGCTGTACATGTTTACTGTCCCTCTTATTCGATAAACTTGTCAAGCCATCGAACACACTCACCTTCTCCTGCTCTTCTTCATCCTCCTCCTCTTCCTCCTCAGAGAAATCCAGAGCCTTTTTGGAGAGAAGTGGGTGCCACTGCAGGCATTTACGCTTGGGGCGCTTGCCAGTGACCTCCCCTGCAACAGGTGGCTCCTTACCGCTTCCTCCACCCTTCATGGTAGAACTGCACCTAAAATAATTACAATTAGAAGATTGGATGCACCAAAAGACAATGTCTCTAAAACATACAAGAGTAAATATGCATCATAACATCTATCCTTCTGTTACATGTTATTTTTTCCTTCTGCCAAATCACAAGTGTTATACTAACTACTCATAATGTAAAATTACATTCCCCAAAAATGGAATGACTTCAAGCAGGTGGGCAACATATGTATGGAATCTAAATCCTAATGTTACAATGCTCACTGTGGTGGAGCTGGATGCTACAGTCCACTCATGTGATATCTACATGTTTGTACACCTGATGTACAGACAGTGTGTCATTAGTCTCCTCAATAAAGCATCCTTATTTCAATGTTCACCTTGTCTGAAGATGGCACACACACACACAGCATTAACAGTCATGTCTTTCTTTCATTTTTACCATGGGTACTAGAGTCACCTACTGCTGAGGCCAAATACACGACTGTGATTGGGTTTACTTACTCTTCCCATACTGGGAGCTCTCAGGTCCAGTAAACACCACATATGCTACATAAATGTGGAGGGAGGTGCAAAGTGTGCTCTAATAAAAATTTGTTCTTCACACAAAGTGAGCTAAGACCAATCAGTTTAAGGTTGAAAAAAATAATTAATTTCGTTGTTTTTCTTTTCGTAACATTTGAAAATGGGTCCCACACACCTGAACACCATATAAGGGTTATGCTAGTTTGGTGAAAGAGCAAGAAATGAGTTCAGATGTACGGTTATATTTTTCTGTTTAATTAAGAAACTCAGTATGAGTTTTCTCCTCACTGTGATTAAACCATGGAAATCAAGGACTAGTGTCATTATTGGATGAAAATAATGACACTAGCCTCAGCTGAGCGTTATGATGAAGCAGTTACAGTCACAACACCCCCCACTAACATCTTATATTAAAAAGAAATAATATTGTTTCATTCTTGGTCCTACACACATATAAATCTGCTTAATAACTAAGCATCTCTGTATATTTATCTTTACTGGTCTTTATGCCTCAACTGGTTTGCAGTTCTTCTGCTAAACGTGATAAATGAAATTATCGATCAGTGAATTAATGATTTAATGACAGTCTTCATCTGAACATCATGGTGTCTATTCATGGATGTCAGTGAAAAACAGGGATACTTACAGAAGAAACAACTATGGAAATGCTGTATGAGTGATGAAGATGAATCTGCCACAGCCTTTGTCATGCAATGACGATGACCTATAAAATACAAGACACTGCTCTCAGTCATGCCTCACACTGTCATCTCTACAACACATTCCCCCAACGTGAGCTGGGCTGCAGGAAAAATGTGTGCAGAGCAACTTTAAAATGACAATGCATAGCAGACCTCATCAGAGCGGTGGGACATTTTGTCTGATCTGATCACCGATCACTTATATCGTGCTGTCGATCCGCCCTTGTGGCCGAAACATGTAGGCCAAACCCCTCCGACCACTGGATGAATTTCCCACAGTGTAACTCTGCCTACATGAAACGGAACCGTTGCAGTGAGGATTCTGCTGCGCAGAGGTTGAGTTGGGTTCAGGTGAAACTGCTGATGCCCGGTAGGACGGTCTGTCTGAGGGCTGAAATCTTCAGCGACTTATCGAGCTTCGCACGCACATAAACGGCACAGAATAACTGAAGCATCCGAATAAACGAACCGTGTCCCCACCTAATGTCCTCCTACCTATAAGCACACCTCCTCATCTCCGTGGAAAATGTACATCTGGGCTCTGACAAGACAGACAAGCCGAACGAGAGTCCATCTTGCTGCGGTTTGGAGGAGAAAACACAAGTACAGTAGTGCATATTTCACTCCTGTCAAACTCGACAATGTCGTCGAAATGTCTCCTACTCCGAGGAGAAAAAACGTCCACAATGATTAATTAAACTGGGGGTTTTCTGTCCAGGCTCATACATCTGTGAGTAATGCTCTGCTGGGCAGTAGCTCCATTTTCTAGCAGTGTTATAGGAATAAAAGTAGCTAGTTAGCTCGCTAGCTCTGCAGCCTGCTAACTGGACGTGTGACGGTTTAAACATGCGATGGTTTCCAAAACGGTACAAGCTTTTTGAAGAGCTGCTGACACGATTCAGAGGCTAAAATGTGATCAGTTCGTGATGTTCCAGCTGTTCGATCACATTCAGCGCAGGTTTGTGGCTGTGAATTTGATGCGGATAGGAAGGAGGGGGTTAGAACCTCACCGGGGAACTCTGACATGTATTTAACAGACACGTTCACACCGGAGTCAGGACATACTTCAGCGGCAGGAACAGTGAAAGCACTGCGTTGTCTGCAGCATTGTTATCGATGAAGTGTCGACGGGAAGGAGAGGAGCCAGCAGGCGGACATCATGTCCAACCACCGATAACATTTTTTCAGAGTGACTGACTGAGAGGTTGAGAAAATAGACCGACTTTTAGCAGAAGTTACCTAGAAGCGCAGGTTCTCTGTGAGGAACGTGTGTTTAATGGCTGAACATACCTCTAATATCCTGCTCAGGTAGCGGGGGGGCCCACTCATCATTGGTGCCGTCCACCTTTTTAACTTATTGACACATCATAACAGTTCAGCACTGGTTGTTATACAGCTGCGTCAAGCCCGCCTACATAAGACAGACCAAACCGGAAGTACCGCGATTTGTCACCAAAATAAACGTCTTCTTCTTCTTCTCTTTGCTTTATGGCACTTGGCATCCAGATTTTGGTGCATTACTGCCACCAGAACTAAACCTCTGGATTTTCAAACAAGCCCTCAAACTCCAATTCTATCACCTTTTGTCATGTAGTTGAAAACTCAGGCTCGTGAAAGTAGATTCTGTGGAGGGATCAGATGTTGCTCTGAGTCAGACAAACATTGCTCGTTCATTTTGTAAATCCATGTCGTTGAAGTAATTCGATCGGCAGTAGAAAGGACACGCTGCTGGAGAGACTCAGTGTGTGCTGACGTAGACTGTAACCTGTAACTGTAAAAGTTCAAATGTGCCTGAAATGTCAAAATAACTGAACTGAGGAACCCAGTAATGTGAGCACACCTTTAGGGCTCTCACAAAGCATGTATGACATTTTATTCAATTCTGTGAAGCGGATTCTGAGGCGATGTGGACAGACTATTCCCTGTCACATACAGACGGACAGACAAGGGATGATACCTGGATCTTTCCCTTTATGCGTATCAGCTCCATCCAATGGGCTCTTACTAACTTTCTTGGAAATCTGTCCAGTACTTTTGCGTAAAATCCTGCTGACAAACAAACAAACAAACAAACAAACAAACAACGTGTGAAAATATAAACTCCTTGGTAGAGGTAAAAGGCTAATTTAATTTGAATTTCAAAGATTGAAATAATATACAAAATAAAGAGTAAGCTGTGATAGATTAACATATTAATGTTATCAAATATAATTTAATAACAATCAATGGATAGGAGCACTGCGTTGGTCATCAGTGAAGCTAATAGGAATCAGGTGCTCACTGGAGAGTCAGGTCATTTAGAGAATATATTCAAGCTGACCTACACATTTCATCAGGGTGTCAGAGAAACAGGTGACAGGAGACATACGTCATTAAATAGCACCATCAATCAGTAAATACATAACTTTACCTAACACTTTAATTAATATTACAGAGAGAATTTAAACATTCCAAGGCATGATGTAAAACATCAAATATAAACAACAAATAAAGAAAAAAAGAAAAACTATAATGCAAAATATTGGATGTCCAATAGAACAAAATAATAATAATAATTATTATTATTATTGATGTGAAAATTGAAAATATAACATTGAAAAGTGAAAACTGATGCAGAAGTGAGACTCTCCGGAGTGGGACAGATATGTGTCTTCTTTAATAATTACCCACAATACATAATATGTCCACCACTTAGAGTCTTAATGTCTAAGACCTGAAACAAGAAGAACAACTCTAACCTCTCAGAGAAAAGGGGAAAAATCAAGGTCTTAACTGAGACCAGGACAAGTCGTGGCTTTAAGAGTGAACATCCAAAAGGTTTCCCTCTGGAGCAGATGTCTGAGTCTCTCTCCACCTCTCCCTGATTTGGGGAATGACTTCGATAGCCATGATTTTCAGTGAGTTGGGATTTGTGTGTCTGGCTACTTTAAATGATTGGCCCAATATACCATGTTGCATATTTGTGTTCAGCACGTCTGTCCTTTAATCTGCGTTAGTGCGTCCGATATAAAAACAACCACACTCACACTCTAGTCTGTAGACTGTGTGCAAAACCTCTAACCTGGTAGGTTCACTGGCTGAACACATCAGTGAAGGTGTTGATGATACGGGATATCTAAAATGAAGATGAACTTGAATATATTCTCTATAATTTAATAACATTTTGGTTGGATTAACCTCTGAGAGACCCCAGACAAAAAAACTAAGCCCTGATATTTCTCTTTCCAACTCCACAGAGATTTAAACACGATAGCTTTGCCCAGAGATCAGAGACCAGCAGTACGATGCTGGGAGAACACTGCCTGGTTTAACCTGAACTGACACTCATTCTGAACTCAAGCACATCAACTATTCTACTCAACCCTTGTGTGGTGTTCAGGGTGTGTTACTCAACCAGTGTTTGAAGGTCGGGTGGATCCACAACATAGTTGGGTTTTTAAAACAATACAGCCATAGCAATTTGTGTAAAAATACTATTCAATCAGATGTTGATTTTCTCTTAATTACAAGGATATAGACAGCATACATGGTTAAGACTCACCATTTATCTCTGCAAGATCACATTTACCACTAAACTCCTTTGTAGTGGAAAAAATGTGATTTTTGTAAAAAAAAAAAATTTTTTAAATCAATACATGAGTGGAACAAGCCACGTTTAACGTGATCAACAAAAAAATGAAAAAAGGTTTTCATCACTATGAATGTTTAATACTTTAAACTGAACAAATGTGCATACAGTAAGTATTCTATGGAATGATAAATGAGACGACTGAACACATGAAGTGTTAGAGTGAAACCTTACAAAGTTAATTTGTAGATGTTCATGGGAGGAAGAAGTAAACATACATAGCAACAATTTCCTGTCATTTTTACCATGTTTATGTGTTAACATCTACTGTTGGAGCCAAAGTTAGGATTCTGATGGAGTTCACCAACAATCCACACACTATCATTACTCGGGGGTCCAGTGGGTCTCAGCATCACCCACATGACATAAGTGTGTTGGGGGTGCACAATGTGCACTTACTGAAAATGTGTTTGTTTGCACGAGCTAAGGCCAATGCATTTCAGGTTGAAAAAATATAGATAATTACATCATTTTTCTGCAGACAAACATTGAAAACCGGTCCCATAATACTGACCACCAGACAAGGGTTAAATATGAGACATCTGCTACAACATATGGGACACACCTAGAGTCTCAGTGCTTGTTGGAGAATTAGAGCCTTAAGATAGGGCTCTGGCAGTAAAATCGTATATTAACCTGACATTAAACCACGGAAACAAAATATATGCATGAAATACGTCATCCAACATCAATTAAACGCAATACTTTTATTTTCAAAGTGAAACCGGAAGTCAGCTTAGATATTCTGTTTAACGTGACAGCGGTGCAGAAACGCAGCACTTGCTAGATGATGAATGTTACTGTCGGCGAAGGCGACACATTGAACGACCTCAATCCACAAAAATACGGCCGTAACGCGTCGACCCTGACATAAACACACACTTGTTCAGTCATATAATGGAATAAAAATGACTTTCGTTTGTCTCGAGGTGGCAGAAAATTCTCCTCTCGGCTAACGTTATATCCCTCCCCTCCCCCGGTTTGCAAAGTGCTCAGACACAGAATGGCCTGTACTCGCTAACATCCCTGACTAAACTTTATCTGTTGGCACCGTCCGGTGGGCAAAAGGTCACCGAAAAGATGAAGGCTACACCAGAAAGCCCAGATAACGACTGACCGGACGCTGCTTACAGTCGTTCTCAGCTGAGTTTCTACTTCTTATAAGCTTCCTGGGTGTTTGTGCGCGTGATAAGGTTAACTGATAAAAAAAACATGACAGAAACGTGTAACGATGATTCAACAGTACGTACCCGTCAGGAGCAGTGTGGTCAGCGGGCAGGTGGCTGCCGTGTTCTTCTTAGAAAGCTTTAGCCGTGAAATTATCAACAGTTAAGCAGCATACTGTACACATTGAAAATATCCACCTCGTCATGTAACGCTGAATGTGAGTGGGCACTCCTTTTGATGGACAGTGTCAGTCCACCAATGAAATGAGAGGTTACATTAAAGTGTTTTCAGATCAGCGTAACTACTTAAAATTTATTGTCCAGGACGTGTACAGTACATTTAGACCGAAACAACACAACATAAAGATAAAAGGCCTATTACTCTTTGTCCGCAGTATTTAGTAGTAGAATTCCACTGGCCGTGTAGTATTTCATGGTGTATTTGTAATCTCAAAAGAGTAAAGAGGACTTTTTAACTTCCCTTTCAAGTTTGACAGAATTTGTCTGGGCACCCTGCTGATTGATTGATTGATTGATTGATTGCATCAATTAATCAAGAAACAAAAGCTGAACCTAAAGACCAGATGGTCACAATGGTGACTATTCATCATGCAGAACTATGCTGATTTCTGACAAATGTTGATGGTTGTAAAGTAAAGGGAAAATAAACAGGAATAACTACAACAATAATAAAAATATTTATACAACATGTTTTATGTTAGGGAAATGAGATCAAACAATTCAGCACAAAAACAGGAACATGAGATATGACATGTATGACATATAATCAGGCCATTATGAAGGGCTCTGACTGAAGAAGCCTTAGGAACATGGGGCTGTGAGGTCATGCTCTGGTCCACCAGTTTTAAATGTGTGGTCCGGGGACACCCAGGGGTCCTTCGGGGGGGGGTGTCTACAGAGGGAAATAATTTATTTTCACTTTAATCCCATCCATACATAACAAAATGACTGAAGTATTTTGGTCATGGATTTTATTCACTTTCTGTAATAAAACATTGAAAGGCAAAATTTTTTCACCAGATGGGAAACCATGGAACAAAATGAATCAAATGGAGTCCGTGATCCTTTTTGTGTCAGTTTAGAGGACCTTGACATAAACACGTTTGGGAACCACTGCTCTGGCAAATAGGAGAGAAGTTATTTATGGGGGAACCATGCTTCCTGTTGCTAACACTGCAAAAGTGTCCTCTTCAAGGATTCTCTGGTTGATAAAAATAATAAAATGCCCTATGGGGTACCCATAAAATGGAGAAATCAGGACGGCAGTGCCTTAAGTTGCCCTCCCAATGCAGAAAACATGATGCAATGCCATGTAGGCTGTCATGTTAGAAAATGAGTTGGTCTCTATGTGCCTCTAAAAGAGCTGTTCTCCGATTGGAGGGACCATGAAAACAGTTCTAAAAACTCAGTTGTAAGAACTCCCATTTCTCAGAACAAGTTCTTAGATTTCAGTTCTCCAACTTCAGAGTAGGGACTCTCCCAGCGCAAGAGAAATCTTGAGTGACTAAAGTGTATGGTGATTCACCCATACTCGTGTACACTGACTGGCTGAGCCAATGCTGCATCGTTAATCACCATTTTAAAAAACCTGTGTGTGTGTCATTTATGAGTTATCAACAAAAATATCAATTTCCATAATGCGGATCCAGATCTTGTTTTCATTTAAATAGAACTTCTTACCTTTCACATATTAATGAAATTCATTTGAATGACTCTGAACCTGCATTATCTCAGCATTATCTCCATTACCACACTGTGATCCAGTATATATCCCCCCTCCAAATATACATGTTTAGTCTCCTAGATCTGGATTATGCACAAGTCACTGTGTGCAATTAATTCCAGATCGGGATCTGGATTTAATTGTGCCTAGTGGTGGTGCATGAGTTGTCCATGTCTGGGTATTTTTGTTTTGATTAGCCTATTTTTGTTTTTATGAAATCAGTAAAAAAAAAAAAAGGCCCCAACTTACAATGTTGAAGAGAGTGAAATTGATCCAGAGTCTGCATCAATACTCAGATCCGCCTCAAAATGTAACTCTCCCATGGCTAAGATCCAGCCCTACACAAAATTTCATCACAGTCAATGGACATCTTTTAGAGACATCTGGCAGAGAGACCAAAAACAAAAACCTAAACCAAAACCAAATGCGGGTTTTCACATAACTATTATTCCCTGTGTCTACAGAGATGTACTACTACTGAGTTGCATGATAAAACAATTTTCATTTTAACTTGGGCTTACAATTTTTTCACCAGAAATGTATCACAAGTTTCTGTTGGTGTCCCACCGCTCACCGCTCGTTCCCTTATAATAGTTATTTTTCACCTGCTCCTGAGTCCGCCACAGGAGAGAGACAATAAATCACTTTAAACATGGTCAGTGAAACATTTTAAAGTGTCCTTTGTCTTTAGCTGTAAATTAAGTAAATATATGTTATAGGTTTATGGACAGATTCAAACCACCTTTATTAAGTTCAGATTGAGGGCAATTTAGGTTATGAAAATGTTGGTTTCTGCAAACACAACATGAGGCTTTTTTCTTGAGAGATGTTCTGAGAGGTGACAGGAGGAGAAGCACAGGTGTGAATTATAACCATTTGATGGCTGACTTCCATGCTTCAGTTTTAGGGCCTGGTATTGATCTTGCTGGGTCACAGTCAGCACACCTATGCTCTCCTGCTATGACACGCCAGGACTCAACAGTACAGCTGATGACAGTGAATGAATTCACCAGCAGATGGCAGACAATGAAACATGAAGAAGAGGCTACAAACAGATCTTACTGTTGGAGGTAAGGCTGAGAATGTTAATAGTTAGCTGCATTAATAGCTTTTTGTTAGTGGGGTAGAGTAAAAGCACATAATCCAATCTATAGGCTCTCTCACATCTTGTAGAGAACATGGATGATTCTGTTGTCTCAAAGCAGAGAGACAGAATAAAGGCTTTAAACGTGCCTCAAACTTCCTGGTTTATCCATTGACCTCCTGGTTCAACATTTCTTAGAAAAAAAGAGGAACACAAATGAAGTCACAGTGTCATGACTTTCAAACAAATTCCAAGCAACACACAGTTCAGTCGTGTTTTTGGTATCTGTCCATTAAGGTGAGAAAAGCAAGATGGTGAACTCTTACTGGAGACCATCTAATTGAATGCTGCTGTGGTCAATTTTATGATTGCACATGTCTTTCATAGTATGTACACTGTAAAACTTTTCACTGTAAAGTTACACTCATTCACTGGCAGCAGCTTCAAGTATTTTTTTGACAGTTTCTTACTGTATTTTAGAATTACAGGATCTTGAAATAAAATTACTGTTCAGTACTGTATTCTTGTAAATTACGACACAACAGTTTTGGTCTCAGTTTTGTCAGTAAAGTACCGTAACAGTTATTTTGGGTGTGTGGGTTAAAGGTCAGAGGAACGGCTGCTGAAAACCAATGTGGGGAGAAATGTCAGAAACCAGAACTAATCACTCGCCTCCAGGGAATAACATGTAGAAAACAATCTTTATTCAATGAAAGCCAGAGTTTAGAACTACAGGAGAGAACCTAGGTGGGGAGCTAACACCCTTGAAGGGGACCAGAACTGGTTACACCATAAAGTGTACACAACAACATTTTTGCTGAAAACAGAGCAGTTTTTTCTTTGCATTTTCAAAAACTTGTGCGGCATCATTTTCGAAAAGATCCCCGAAACACACGGATCTGCAAAACTGATTGAAAAGGCTGTAGTCTGTATTCCAAGGCAGTAATTACCTTCTCAAAATCAACACCACAGAATAAGATCACAGTGATGGTTCAACAAATCTACATTGGAGGAGCGACAGCAAACTCTGTAAAGTCTGCTGCACAAACAGAACCAGACTGTCCGACATCAATTTTTGTTGTTCTGGCCATAGTAGCTGTCCGCTGTCTGCGTACGTGACGAAGGATGGCAGGGACCATAATAGGAATGTGCTAAGTTTGGCTATGTCGTCATCATTTTAATTGGATTTGTGGTTTGCCCGTTTTCAAAAGTTTGCGTTTTCAGTCACCGAAAACGCTGTTGTCATGTAAACGGACGGCCAAAATGTAACTAAAGGTTTCCATTTTGGGGTGAAATGGTTGTCCTGTAAACTGCCCCTGAGGCCCTGACGCATCACACCATGGAGTCACACTTTTGAACGTCACTCATAGGGGTGAGACCAATAAAGCCTCCCTGCCCAGGACTCAGCTCCCCCTCCCAGTTCCTCTCCTATTCCTATAGCAATAACACATAAAAGAAAAGGCCTATATATAAAAAAAACACACAGTTTACATGAAAGATTTAAAAGGTGACCTAAACTTGCATGGTGGGTTTGTCCTGCCATTTTGTGTTCTATGTTTCCTGTTGTGTTTTGTCACATCGTCTTATTTCACACTTCCTGCACCTGTGTGTTCTCCTGTGATGGTGATTGTCTGCTCCACCCTGGTTGGTATCACCTGTATCTTTCTGTCCTGCCTTCTGTGCCAGTTCATTGTTGTACCTCCCAGTCTGTTGTGCCAGCCATTTTCCCACTGTTTCACTAGGTTTGCTCAGTTTTTACTCTGCCTGTTTCTGGAACTTTGCCTTTGCTGACTGTACTGATCTGGAATGTTTGCCGCATTTCCACTGCGTAGTACCGGCTCCACTCCACTCGACTCACCTCGCCTTGGTATCAGGTACTTTTCTGCTGGTCGTTTTTCACTGCAGCATAGTACCTCTTCGGGTGCCGCGCCAAACTGCCGTGGCATAGTCTTCAACACGACACACCTCTCATCCACCTCTAATGATCCTCTCATCAGCTGTTTAAAAGAGGAACGTCTGCATCTCCTCAATAAAGCGGGTGCAATAAAAAAAAAGTTACGGTTGCTACAGTAGCTTCGCTGTTGCTTTGAGCTGATCTATCATGCCTTCATATGGATAATGTGGTGGCAGAGAGAGGGCCCTTTCCTTCCTGACAACTTTGGTCAGATTGTGGTATTCTGGCAGGATGGTGAACAAATCACTGGTTTCTTGGATAGGTGGTGTGACAGCAGCCTCTGTGGGAGGTAAGGTGGACTGCAGACAGGAGGAATAACGGACAGAGCTCTAATGAATTATCTTTCCAGCAGACTAGTCAATATGTAGATTATGGAACTTTAGCCAAGGATAACCCAGAGGTTAAGGAGAGGGGATGAGTTTGAATTGGATAAACTTACATATAAGTATGGTTCCCAGAGAGAACCAGGACTGGTCGGTTGGTGCTGCTGTTGTTTTCGCTAAAGGAGGAAATAAGTTCTTCACCTAACTTCACAAAAATCATCCCTCTGTCAGATCACAGTATGTGTCCCATTCATGGTTTTAATTCCTAACAAAGAAACATGTTCGACAAAGAACATCCATACAACCAGAGGGACTAAAACGATCAATATCGTTCACTTCATTTTTTACTGAAACTCAAACTACGGAGAAACAGTCACAGATGGAGATAGACAGCCTGGTGTATCTCTGTAGGATCCTTTCATGTTGTCAGACACTTATTTATATTATGAGTCTCTAAGTGGTGAAAACAAGTGGTTTACGTTTACGTGCATTCCTTCCCCATAGGGTTACACTGTACTGCTGTTGGCTGTTTTAATGTTCTAACTATACTGGATCGATTTCACACCTTTTTTTCCTTTGTAAAAATTTGCAGCCAAAAATATGGGAATAAACATTTCACGTTTAAAAAATCCTGGAATTTAAATCTCTATCACAAAATGAGTAATCAAAATCCTTTTCCTCATCCCACACAGCAGACGTAGTCGGGTGCAGGGACCCAACTCTGCCTTGTCTGTCTGTTCAATGAGCCCCATCCAAGTTACAGTAAGTCCTGCTTTTACATTAAGGGTGTGATACTTCCTCCACCACGGGTGCTAACATACTTCTGTATTATATGTTATAGTTACATGACATACACATTTATGATGGTTATGTGTTAGAAATGTTCATCTTTCTTATACATATACCATATATAGTTGTTAATCCTGTATCTCTCTGACCTGTTATCCAGATTTTTTTGACTTGTTATTCTGCATCTGACCATGCAAAGCACTGTTCATGCCAGCCTTGGCTGACGCCTAGACAGCTCCAAGGACAGGGACACTGATAGGCATGGATTTATGTCTTTGTTCACCCCTTCCTGTTTTCTTTTCTTTTAACTACTATTGTGAGGGAAAAGAACTTCACTTCTCCTCCAGACATCCATGTTGCATGCATGTCTGTTTGTGAAGTGCGTTTGCAAAATATGCCATTAAACCTGACAGAAAGACAACAGAGTGACTGAAGAGTGTTTATTGAATAAACCTGCCACCGCAGTTATTATTATTATTATTAAAACACTTCTGGTAATTCTTTAGGTTCAAGCTAGCCCTGCAAAGCCACCTCCTGATCCAGCTCATTTATCCATCCATCCATCCATCCATCCATCCATCTATGCATTTTCTCCTGCTTCTCCGGTGTCGGGTTGTGGTGACGGCCAAGAAGGCTATTCCAAATGTCCCTCTTGCCAGCAACATTTTCCATCTCCTCCTGGGGGATCCCGAGGTGTTCACAGGCCAGATGAGATATGTAATACCTCCAGCGGGTCTCCTCCCAGTTAGACGTGACCAGAAAACCTCCAAAGGGAGGCACCCTAGGGGCATCCCATTCAGATGCCTGAATCACCTCAACTGGTTCCTTTCAATACGAAGGAGCAGGGGCTAAAATCGGAGGATGCCAAGCTCCTCGTCCTATCTTTAAGGCTGAGCCCTGCCAACCTACAAAGGAAACTCAGTAGTCCACTTAGTAGTCACTACCCAGAACTCTTGACAACAGGTAAGGTTAGGAACATCGATCAACTGGAAAATCAATGGCTCAGCTCTCTCTTCACCACAATGGACTGATATGTCCGCATTACTGCTGACACTGCACCAGAAAGCCTGTCCATCTCATGGTCCATTTTCGCTTCACTCATGAACAAGACCCCAAAATATTTCAACTCCCTCACTTGAGGCAGTAACTCAACCCCAACCTATTTGGGGAAGTCCACCAATTTCAGGCACAGAACCTTGACCTCAGATTTGGAGGCGCTGACTCTCATGCCAGCCTCTTCACTCTCGACTGCAAACCCTTCCAGCACATGATGAAGATCACAGATTTGTGAAGCCAAGAGTACCACATCAGCAACAAAGAGCAGAGACACAATTCTGAGCTCCCCATTCTGGACACTCTCCTCCCCTCAAGTGCGCCTTGAAATCCTGTCCGTGAATATCACAAACAGAATTGGAGAAAAGGGGCAGCCTCAGTGAAGCTGAGAACATGTTTGACTTTCTGCCAAGAATATGGACACAACTCCCACCTTGATCATATAGGGACTGGATGGCTCATGGCAATGCCCACTGTATCACATACTCCCGCAGTACCCCCCACAAGCCAAAAAAATGAATCATGCTGTAGCACTTTGTTGCCAAGTACACAATGCCCTTAAGAGTAGAGGAAAAACCTGGCTTTCTTCACCTGATGAACATGACACTCGATATGTACAAGGTGTCATCAAGGAGATTCTTCTCCACCAATGAAATTCCTTGCATGTACAAAGGGAGCGAGTGTGGAAGAACAGTTGATGGCAGCTGTGTGGTATTTAATCACCACAGACTTGTGGACCAGCAGTAATGGAGGAGGAGGATAACCATTTTTAAATTTTACAGTCCACTACATCTATTCAGACAGACGAAGAAGAAGAAGAAGACCCTCTTAGAGTTCGCTTGTGTTTGGTTTTGGCCACAATTTCAATTTGGCCATGAACAAAGTGTTGAAGATGAAAAATTTTGAATCTGCTATCAGATCATGCCGTCACTTAATTCAGGGATTTTCTCAAAGTTGGAGGAAAAAAAAACAAGCAGACCTTGAAGTCCATGAACATGCCCTAATCCATGATGTGATAACAAGGTGGATCAACTTTTGAGATGTTCTCTAGCTTCCTTGAGCAGCAACAGGCTATCTGCGCAGTAAATGGTAAATGGACTCTACTAATATAGAACCTTTCTAGTCTGACTGACCACTCAAAGCTTTATAACACCAGCCAGCATTCACCCATTCACACCAACATTCATACAGTGGAGACATTCGTACAATGCAAGGCTCCACCTGCTCATTAGGAGCAGTAACCATTCACACAAACACTCACACACCAATGGAACAGATACTGGGAGCAAACTGGGGTTCAGTATCTTGCCCAAGGACATGTAGACTGCAGGGGCTGGGGATGGAACCACCGACCTTCTGATAAGTGGACGACCGCTCTGGCCAATGACAGGAGTAGATGGCATCTCATGTCAAAAGACAGTGACATTACCACTCTTGAGACTGTTAATAAGCTCCTTCAGCCACTCTACAACCTCACAGATGTGCTAGCCTCTGAGAAATGGATCACAGCTCATACCAGTATTAGAGCACATCAGCAGTGAAATCCTCACTGAGCAAGTGAAGACAACATACTCACTAGACAGATGAAGCAAGTAATGAGGGAAGATTTGCTTGAAGAGAGATAAATAGAACAAGTGGAACAAGTGTTGTACCTTTACTCCTTTGTGGATGCCAGATTTAAGGGAAGCTTCTGAAAAAACCTGGATGACACACATAAGGCTTCCATTGAAGGAGCCATGAGTCTTGCAACAGCAGTGTCTTCATGCAAATTCGGCCTCAGTGCTTGTCCCAATATTTTTGTATTTGTTCCTGCAAACATCCACCCTCAGGTTCTCTGATGGGGTCACTACTCATGCCTTGCTTGCCACCCTGGAGTGAGATATACACTGGCCCTCCTTAGGCAGCGCTTCACGTGGTTATCTATGAGAAGGGACACAAGAATTTGCCAAGTCTGATCCCTGCGCAAGGCTCCCTCTGGCCTCCTTCCTCACCTATTTCTCACTGCCCATGGTTGCCTCAATCATAGGATTTCATCACTTGACTTCTTCCTTCAGACGGTAATACAATGATTCTAATGGTGCTGGATCGCTTCTCCAAGTTATCCTCCACCAGACAGCGAGGATTATGTGAAATCACGTTTCAACTGCAAAGCCTCATGCGGCATTGTCTCTGACGTCTCACCACACCACAGAGTACAGTCTGGACCTGCTCTTTTGAAAGTACCTTGAGATAACTTCTGTTGTGATTGGGCGCTATATAAATAAAAATTGACTTTACGAGACTTGGGGCCACAGTTCACCTGTCACTTCTCACAACTTCTCTTTCTGGAGCAGGAACATGAGGCCAGAGTTCAGTCTGCCCATGCCTTTATTTGTCGGTGCCACTGCACCTGGATGCAGGTCTGTCCGACCCTCCAGCAGTCCTCTTATTGCTAACAATGAGGCGCCAACCAATGTTGCCCTCTAGCATCACGCTGTACCCCTAGGCAGAATGTCTGGTTGCCCACTCAGGATTTCCCCTCAGAGTGGAATCCTGGAAGTTGGTTCCAAGAGTTGTTGGGCCATACCCCATCCATAAGGTCATCAACCCCATGGCTGTCTGCCTCGTCTTCTGCGGCCCATGAGAATCCACCCTACATTTCACGTCTCTCTGATCAAACCTGTCTAGGAAAGTTCGGATTTTGGATTACCTTGCCTGTTGGACTGATTTTCTGTTGTTTTTTTTAAATTTGTTTTTTTTACCCCTGTCTGTTAACTAAGAGTTAAGACTAAGTAACTGCTATGTTCTGCTTTTGGGTTCAGATCTGGCACCAATTAAGAGCTTTGTATGTGAGGAGAAGGATTTTAAATTCTATTCTGGATTTTACAAGGAGCCAATGCAGAGAGGCTGATACAGGAGAGATATGATCTCTGATACTAGTTCTGGTCAGGACACCTGCAGCAGCATTCTGGATCAGCTGGAGAGTCTTTAGAGACTTGTTGGGACAGCCTGACAATAGGGAATTACAATAGTCCAGCCTGGAAGAAACAAATGCATGGATTAATTTTTCTGCATTTCTTTGAGACAGAATGATTTTTGATATATTACGCAAGTGAAAGAAGGCAGTCCTAGAAATATGTTTTATATGGGAATTAAAGGACATATAATGATCAAACATAAATCCCAGATTCCTCACAGTGGAGCTGGAGGCCAAGGTAATTCCATCCATAGTGGTTATATGATTAGTGTGTTTCTGAGATGTTTAGGGCCCAGCACACTAACCTCAGTTTGGTCTGAATTAAGTAGCAGGAAATTGCAGGTCATCCAGTTTTTATGACATGTCAGAAGTTTAGTTAACTGATTAGTTCCATTGACAATTATAATTGTGTGTCATCTGCATAACAGTGAAAATGTATCGTTATCCATGTTTCTTTTACTGTCTGTCACACCTTTAGGAACTAAAGACAATCAAAAACTGTTTTTTTTATTGTTTGATGTGCAAAAAGCGACCTAGATTTTAGGCATGGAGCTGCTTGCATTTTCAACTTGGTTCCGGCCCTTGTGCTTCGCTCGCTTTCTTCCTAAATGTGGTGGGATGTGGTGATGTATGAATGCTGAGCAGGATATATACTGAGCAACAGTGAAAACGCATAATTTAAAAAACCCTGTAATTTCTATTCACTAGCTCTAATCTACTGAAACAAACAATCATGTGATTCACTGAATAGACTTTTTTAAGTACCCACAACCAAAACATGTTAAATCATGAATAACCATCATTTAGTCGTAACATAGAAATAACAGTCATTGGTGCATTTCGGAGTAAACGATGTTTGTGAGATTTTTTTCTGCATGATTGAAAAGACCTGGTCAAGGCGATAATTTACCAGGTCTAATTAATGTCCTACTGAAACAACTGATGATGCCACGATTCCCGAAAGAACTTGCGTGACCAGGCAGTTGGGATGCTATGGTCGGAACTCTGCAGATACGTGCAGCACAGATGTTCCAGATGTTATGGCTGATTGCAAAGTGGACAGAGATCACATTTAGTCCAGATTTAACTCGTACACAGCTGGTGGTCGTTGGCGTTTGTACCATCGCCGCGAAGACCGCTATCGTGTTGTATAGAACCAGGAAGTGGATCGTTTGGTGGTGGTGTCATGATGTGGGGGGGTCACTGCTAATGGATGATGGTCAGAACTTGTCCAGATCCACGGTACACTGACAGCCATCTGTTACCGAAATACGGTCCTCGGTCCACACGTCATTCCCAGGATACAACAATCAGGCATCACCTTCATACATGACAATGCCAGACCACATGTGGCTCATGTCTGTCAGGAGTAGCCTACCTGGACTAGAACAATGTCGCTGTCCTTCCTTGGCCAGCATATTCACCAGATCTCAACCTAATAGAGCATCTATGGGATGTTCAGGATCACCAGGTGAGACAGAGATCCTGCTCCAGCAACACATGAACAACTTGTCACAGCTCTGCAGGAAGAATAATGTCATCTTACAAGTCCAGAATAACATCTTATCCATTCAGGAGGTGTAAAGTAGTGATAAATGCTGGAGGTGGACACACACGGTAGTGACTGTTGTTGTTCTCTGTCTCACCATCCACACTTTCTGACTTGTAAACACTAAGACAAAAACCACTAATCTGCCCAAAAATGATTTTTCTGTATGGCTAAAGGGTCAATAACGATGTGTGAACCATAATTGGCCTTTGATATTTAATATGAACAGGATGACATGACATAAAAAAAAAGCGTTTCTACTGTTGGTCAGTATATGTACAGTATATATACCCTCACGGCAGTGTTCTCCATATGTGCATCCGACGAATATGGACACAATGTCAAATGAATATCATCCCCTGTAGACAACAGTGACCTGCAAAAAATGTCGTTAAAATACTAACGTTTGGTTAAATATTAATATTTTTATTGGGTCAATAATATTAACAACAGAAAGATCATGATTGTAAATCCTGTAAAATCCAAAACATATTGCTTGGACACCACCTCTTACAACATATTTCAGTTTAAAATGACCACAAATCTGATTGCATGATTCAAATCTGCATTTTTATCATGTCTTAAAACACAGCAAGTACCCGATGCTTCAGTTGTGTTGAATATTGCACATCCACAATAAAGAGAATACTGTTGCAACATGCATAGGTCAAACATCCTTTACATTTCCACACAAAAATCCCCACTGGCCTGTAGCATGTAATAACATGTATTACAATGACTTTGGAAGTACTGTTATTAGATTTAGGTTTGGTATAAAGCCAGTATGTATTTTCTATAATATCTCATCATATTGCTGGAGAATTAGCACTTTTGATAAACAAGAGTCAAAATATTGAGGGGTTTCACCATGAAATGTTTTGTTGCCTCAGATGTGCTGATTCTTAATATTTAACATATTATTCAATCTTTCAGCCTAAACTTTAAAAAAAGGCATCAGCAGCCTCTCTATGGCCATGACCTTATAACTGATGATTTCACCAAAATTTAAATGAGAAAGAGGATTAAATCAAATGTCCTACTCTCAAAGCATTAATAAGCTTCAGTTTCTGATGTACTGTAAACCTTCTCTGTTAAGGCAAGTGGTGACCAATATGTTATGGAAAATTTGCAAAAGAACAATGCCTTGAAATACATTGCAAAAATAAAAGAAACTTAATTCACACATCAGTGCTGAGAATTTTCCCATCAGCCCCAATCTCAGCCAATTCATGACAAAGGAAGAGAGAAATATGATCCTATCTGTACATAAACACATCTTAAAAGCACACACTATATAAAGACACTGTGTAAAAGCCCATCAGCTACTACAGGTACAGTATGTGGTCCATACAAACAGGTCAGGTTTCAGTCTCGCCATCTTGTTGGATTTAACATTTACTTTAAAAATTGCATTAATTACTGCTATCAGTGCCTGTTTTCATGACCAAAAACAATGATTAAGTGCACTTTTGGACAGTCCATTGACTATAAACATACCTGCATTTAATATAAGTACTATTTACTTGATAACCAGCTGGTGAAACATGCTGTCTAAATCAAGCAGAGGGGATTCTAGTCTATGGATCACAAACTGTTCGTATGGTAATATAACAAATGTCATTGCGGTTTAGCAGAACAGGAGGGTCATCACACTGGCAGATGCATTGGTCATTCCAAGTGCTTTATGTATATATTAGCTTTTTATTTTTAACAAAGCAAAGTACTACATTGTAGGCCCTTTCAAACAAGGCAAGCCACTGGTGAGTAAACTATATATAGTGGATATATTGAATCGTGCTGGGTCAGTTAAGCATTTGCTCACATCTGGCTTGAAAGTGAGTAAACAGGGCTGTTCATTCATGATTTATCGATGTCAGAAACGTCTCCTGCTCAGAGATGTCCTTACAGGAAGGAGATGTAATCACTAGGCATATTTATGGGTCACCTGAGGCTCAGTATTATCATGTTTAAATGTTCACATTTTCATGTCGAAGACTAAAAGGATAGCTTCACATATTTTGCTAGAGTCTGTGGGCCATATTTATGGGGGAAATGACGTTTTTATTTCTGCCAGTGTTGGGCTGAGGTCATGTGAATTAGACCATTATCCAGACCAAAATCCAAACCTATATCATATTATGTTTTGGAAAATATCCAAATGCATATTGGTATAAAATAGGTTAGGGTTCAACTGACATTTTCACTCAGTTCAAATCACTATTCCTGCTGCACTTATCTGCTGTGGGTCACCAAAGGCATCTGTATTGAAACACCGCTTTCAGTTACGGTTTTTAATCTCATTGATTACTGATTAACATTTACTTGAACATTTTGTTGGGACCTGGTCTGGGAACCATGTCCTGATTGCTCCAGTTTGAATGACGATGGCTTTGGTGGAGGTATGAGCCCACTGAGTGCTTTCTAGTTCTGGCTGTCATTATTCTAGTGTTAAATCATCTCTTCTTGATGACCTTCTAATATACAGTATGTGATGGGGACAAAAAAATTAGACATCTTCAGTCAAAGTTAAAGTCTTTTTACTATCCCTCCTCAGCAGCTCAACAGGGAACACTGAGTGTAAACACCAACATCTTTCATCACTGGTCTATGAAGTGAAGAGCAGCCTCAGGTCAATGGGTCAGACTGTGTTGGGTCTCCCCAGCTGTAAATCTAATCAGTATTATGAGCAGCCTGCCTGAAGAGAACAAAGTATCGTTTTCAAAGTAAAGTAGGAAAACTCACCTTTTTAGTCAAAGCCTTCAGGACTTCATAAAGAATGTTATAAATATATATAAAGAACATGTACTCCTCTGAATTCACTGTACTTTCATGTTCTGCCTTATCTTGGTTTGCCTTTCCTACAAGATGTTTTCTCACAAGCATTGGTCCTTCATTTCAACCTCCACCCAGGAGGGCATGTTTTCATTGGGGTTTGTTTCTCTGTTAGTTAGCAGGATTACAACTACTCAACCGATTTCAACCAAATTTATTGGAATGGAATGGAACGAGGTTGTTATTTGACCGAGGACCATTTACCTTAACAAATAATTACTCAAAAACTACAGAACCGATTAGCATGGGTCAGGCAAGCTAAACAGATTCACTCCACTCCACCGACAGGCTTTCTGGTGATTCCTATTCTCACCAAAGACAAAATGTGTTTCAGCCTTAAACATATTCACGACTTTGACCCCCTTCTCCACTCCAAGTACCCTGTGAACATCACTATGATATTCCTGTTCATCCTAACACAGTAAAAACATATTACATCAGTCAAAGAAAATCTGCTCTGTTCATAACTTTTAATCAGTTATATTTCCAATAATAAATACTTCTGTGCTTTTGTGCCCTCTACCAATTTAAGTAGCAAAATATAGTGTTACATCTCTGTTGTGATAGCAGTGTCCTCCCTTTACTTATCATTGTCTGTGCAACAGCTGAACAATAAATAATTATTAAAAAAAAAAAATCACACAGTGAGTGATTCAAGTTCATCACACCTCCTCAGTGTCATGTCAGACAAATAAATACAGTAAATTGAGACAGAAAGTGTAAACAGACAAAAAACAAAGCCGTGTTCAGGGGATGGACAGATGCTAACATTAAACTTCATACAATTATTTTCCAGTCGTTGCAGTTTGAAGGGAAGGTGAGAGAGTCACAGCTGGAAAGTGAAACACAGAAATCTGCACTGAGTGTGCCACCTCTAGTGTGCAGATGTGGACACACACCCCAATTTATTTAGTTCACAAAAGAAAAACAAAATCAACACATATACAAATGGTTCATGTTTCAAGAGCCAAAGGTCCCAACACTTAGTGGTATACATTCAGGAACATTCGTGTTGAGTGAAAAGAAAAGATAAAATAGATAAAATTAAAAAAAATTCAAAGCATATTCACAATAATTATTTATGAAGACTATTCATAGCCATACAGTTATCCTATGTTACAACTTATTACTAGTTTGACTCCCCATGCTGATGAGGAGTTATTATAGCTTCTCCTTGGAGGGGATCCAGATATAGGGTCCTGAATGTTCCTCTATGACCTCTTTGCAGTGGTTATAAATGTCTTCTAAGGTGTCTCCTTGAACCAGGGCTGAAAAAAAAGAGGAACTCTTTATGTGTTAAGATGTGTTGTATGAAGTCAGTCAGTGCCTGAATTGGATCAATTAAGGTGCCAGTAGCTTGATTCAGCAGTTGCATGTCATGATTATCTAATATATTTATATTCATATGCATGTTTTGGTATTATAGCCCACTTTCAATGTATTTTTGAATGCATGTCAATAAATTTGACACACTCACCCCATTAAGTCAATAGTTTCAGTCCACAGTGTACTCCCAAACATTTCACTTTCTTTCTTTCACAATTAGCCAATCAAGTCTCATTTTGGTTCCTTGTCCAGTAGTCAGGTGATTTTGAAAAGGTACACCGTCATCTACTGCCCTGATATGTATACTATAGCGTTTTAAGCCGTTTTTGGGGAATTATTTTGAAAACGTTGCCATGTGAACGCAGAACAAAACACAAAAAAAAACTTCTCAGTTTTCAGCTGAAACATTGTCGTGTAAACGGGGCCTAAGTTATCCGGTTGTTGAGGTGTTCAGGGGTGGGAACCTAGACTATGTGCACTGGTCCATTTCAGGCACTGAGTAAATCAAAGCTAAATCATTACAGTCACACATGCACCTTTTAACTCATTAAACCTCACAGCTGTCAAAGCCACCATGTACTGGATTCAAAGATTTCTTCTAGAGTAAAAACATCTTTGACACTAACTGTCACAGACTGAAGTTTTGCTAAACAATGTTTTTCATTATAAAACTAGAATATTCAATTATCACAAAAAACCTGGGGTTTTTCTTCCTATGATAAAAATGATTCCATGTCAGAATGAGATTCAATATGTCAAAAAGAAATAAATACCTTTAAATTTAATAAAGCACCAATAAAAGGCAGTAAAAATAAAGTTTTTACACATGCTTGAAAAACAAAAATCTGATTAGAATCAATGTAAATTAAAATCGTCCCATGCACTAGTATTGATCATCATATAAAAATGATGTAACAGACTAATATTGTTCATTTTGCAGAAGTTAACATACACATTAACTGTCCAGTAATTTTCATATCCTGAACATTTTATTATTTGCATGTGGCCATGTGTGCACACATCCTTTGAGTCACACCTCGTGTGCTTCAGCAGTGACTGAATATAAGATATAATCTTTTATTAATGTCATACCTGTGAAGAATTCACCAAACTCCTGCTCCAGCTTCAGAGCCCTGTCAAATGTCTTTTTGGCCTGTTCCTCCGTCAGTCTCTTATTCATGTCCCTGCAAGGACACAAAACATCACACACACACGACACATCACCTTATCCAGAATTTTATAAATTCTACAAACATTTAATACATTTAAACCTAGGCTTTTACAATATTTGTATATTCACATTTCTAATACATGAGAAAGAATATATGCCATTTTAAAGATTTTAATTAGGTATTCATAGTTTCTTCTGTAAAGGCCATGTCAGACATACTCAGAATATTTATGTGTGCATTAATAAATAGGGGGAGTTAAAGTTAAGTGTTGCTTTCAGTAATGTGAATTAAAATGCTCAGTAGACATGTGGGCCCATAGAAGACTGTAGTATTACAGTGTAAATAAAGGAAACCTATAGGAGTGTTTGTCCCAAATGAATACTTACATTAATGAATCTATAGATTTCGGTTTGATGAGGATTGCGATGGGATAGAGATGTGCTACTTGTAGTCGTTTGATGGCATTTCCAGACACATCCAGGATGCAGTGTTTACCCTGAGACAGGCATGAAGAAATGTTTCACTCACAACCAACCACACACTCTCATCTCTCAGGCTGTAATATCAAACATATTTTCAATATGGTGCAGAAACAAAAAAACTGCTTAAAAACATGAGCTGTAAAATGTGCAGGCCCTACACCAAAGAACTGTTTACATGTCTGCCTGTGTGCAGCTCACTGTTAGAGAGAGCCTTACCCTTTCAGCCACATGTTTCACAGACTGGACGCTCGTTCCATACAGATTATCATTGTACTGTCCCGCCTCAATGAACTTGTGCTCCTGGATGTCCTTCTCCATCTGCTCTCTGGACATCACAAAGTGGTAGTCCCGCCCATCCACCTCGTAGTCCCTCTTCGGTCGAGTGGTATCTTTGGTTCAGAGAGGACTAGTTAACATCCCATGATCCCACGCAGCATCAGAAGTAGTAACAGTCGTGAGCTAAGCTATCATTAAAGTAAGCTTCACTACACTGAAGCAAGAAATGTAGCACGCTAAGCTACATGTATTTTAAAAAAACAACATTGAACCAACTTTATTTAAAACAAAGAAGAAGATAAAAAATATCAAGTTCAATGTTAAATTTAACAAAAAGCTGTGCTGTCATTGTTCCTAAACCAATCAGAATGATCCACGTAACGTCAATGTGTGTGTATGTGTGTGTACGTATATGACCTTTGTCAGTAAAGGATCATTGTATTATTGAATAATACAACTGATTCTCTACTTATGTGCAACTATTGTTTTCCTTTGGTAAATAAGGAATTTATATTTGGAAAAATGTGCTGAAAAGCTTTTGAGCAAATTTCATTGGATATGTTTAAAGAAGATGGCTGATAATGAATTCTTCTACAGAGGTAAGGCTTCTATTAGTCTACAGTAGTTCTAAAAGGGTGAGGAGTTCAGTATTAATGGGGACAAATCTCTTCAAGTCTCTCTTTCTAGATAACAGCAAGAAAGAATCAACTCAGTTTATTGGCTCACTTACCTTGGTGCCCTGAGCTGTTGGCAGCTTTATATGGTTTATATTGAAATAAAAGAGATGGGTAAATCAAAACATGCAAAATTAAATCTGATTTGGTGAAGAACAGATTTCACAATGCACAGAGGAGAGGAGCCTGTTAGGATCGGTGGTGATGATAGAGGTTTCAATAAGCAGCATTCAAAAATGTCTTCTCTCAGCACTGAGAGTCAGAGATGAGAGCCTCTAGTTTCACACACATTTATGAAGGTTGATGTTTTATATTACAAACGGCACCGGTGCATTCCCTAAAATATACTCAAATATTTCTGTAGCTGACTTCTTAACAGGGTTAATTGTACTGTCCTCCTAAAGGTGTTTCTTAACCAAAATTAGACAACCAGCCAAACTCCCTCAATAAGCAACATGAGAGTCAGGATGTAGCATTCTAGGTCCAGTTCATACAGAAAAGGAGTAAAACTGAAAACAATAGAAACAGACATAAAGTTACTTACAAATACAACATAAATGAACAAATATTTCCTAAAGCACAAAGTATACAGCCAAAATTACACAAGTTGTGCTCAAAATATATTCAATGTAAACTATATGCTGCTGAGACATAATGAACTGAACATGTTGTAACATAACCACTTATCAGCCATAATTAAGCATCAAGTATCAATACAACATAAAAACATCCCATCTAACAAATATTCTCCAATACTAAAAGGTAAACTTGCAAACAATAAAACATTAGTTACAGGCAATGCTTATGATGGGCCAAACCAAATGATTGCAACAAAGAGTAGAACAACACATTGAGATCTGAGATGTCCTGTGCTCCTACTTCCTGGTTCTATGCTGCAATATCACATTAACCAGTAGGGGTGCTAAAGAACACTAAACTACACCAACTGCCTGGAGAGCAGAACACTCCCTGCCTGGCGTCTGTGATGCCACTATTAAATATTTACATTATCTTACACACTAACTTAACTCTCAGTCCTCTATAGGCAAAAGAAGAATGACTTCCGAGAAAGGTCTCAGGAATGTCTTTGGACTTTACTTTGATCCTGCGCACCTTTCCATCCTGGCTCGGAAAGGTGGATGTTACCAATGCCATGGGCCACTCGTTCCTTGTTGCTTGGCTATCTTTCAGCAGCACTACATCACCTTCCTGTAGGTTGCGGTGATCTTTGACCCACTTGCGATGGTTCTAAAGTGTTGGGAGGTACTCATGTCTCCATCGGTTCCAGAACGTGCTGGCAAGGGCTTGAACCTGTCTCCGTTGGTTTCGGTGGAGGTCCTTGTCTGAGAAGTCTCCAGGTAGAAGGGGAGCACCGACCTTTTATGTAAGCAGCGTTGCAGATGTCAAGATGAAGGGTGCGTCTGGGTCAGTAGAGACTGGAACGAGGAGTCTGGCAATGATAATGGCAGAAACCTCCCACATCAGTGTGCACAGGATGTCGTGAGTGAGGTGAATATGTTCTTGTAGCAGCATGGAGTCAAGTATTTGCCGAGCTACTCCAATCCCAGGAGCCTCCCATGTGCGAAGAATGAGGGGGGCTGAACTCCCAGGAATAGCCCTGCTCATCCAGTATCTCTGGATACTGGATCCTTGTTGCTGTTTAGTCAGTCCGAGCTTGTTGCTGGCACCTACAAAATTTGTTCCACAATCCGATCTCAGTTTCTGCACAGGTCCACGGATTGCAAAGAACCGCCCCCGAGTGTTGATGCAGCTGGAGGAGTCCATGGACTCAATTACCTAGATATGCACTGCTCTAGTGCTCATGCAGGTGAATAGTATCGGCCAACGTTTGCTCTTAGCACACCCACCTCTTGTGCGCCTTGCAGTGACTTTCCAAGGATCAAAGACATCCAATCCTACATGGCTGATTGGGGGCAATATGCTGAGGCGTTCAGGTGGTAAGTCTGCCATGGTTTGCACCTCCATCTGCCACAAAGCTTCCGACAGGTGATGTACTTGTGTATGACCGAGCTGATGAGTCTTTTGCATCCGATGATCCACAGGCCAGAAGCTCTGATGACCCCTTTGGTGAAATGGCGACCCTGATGGCGTCACCTGCTTGTGGTGGTGGAATATTAACAGGGTAGAGCTATGACTGTGTTTAGGTAGAATTAGGGGGTTCTTCTCAGCATGTTTCAGTGGTGCATGTTTGAGTCTGCCTCCAATTCTCATGAGGTCTTCTTCAAGCACAGGTCTCAGTTTGAAGATTAGGCTGCTTTTGGGCAGGGTTTTGCCATCAGTGATGGCAGAATACTCCACTGGGAAGGCTTCTTTTTGGACTGCATTTATGATGATGTCCATAGGTTAGAATGCACATCAGGAGTGCGGGGTTGTTTGCACTGATACCACCCTCTACACCCTTTGGTGTAGTCTGTAGACTTGTGAGATCGAGCTATATGGACGAGGAAGGCAATGGCTCTCAATAGCGAGTCCCATGTAGAGAAGCACTTGAACTGATCTGTAGTGAGGCTTTGTCTTTGAACTTGTGTGTGGAAACTTGACACCTCAGGCTGCACTTCAATGTCAAGTTCAGTACTAGTGAGCTCAAAGACCTTAGGTTTCTCTTGCAGGCCCTCATATGGTCTGTGAAGGAAACCTGGTCCGCTGAGCCATGTTGTCTTTGCAAGGTCAGATGCAGGGATAGTCTGGGATGCACGATCAGACGGATTGTGATCTGTTGGTACGTAGAACCACTGCTCTGGCTTGGTCGACTGATGTATCCGCTAGGCTCTATTGTGCACACACACGTAAAAGCGCTTCACCTCATTATGTATGTACCCAAGTACTACCTTGCTATCATAGTAAAACTTAACTGCATCCATTTTGAAGTCGATCACGTCGATGATGAGCTCTGCCATTTCTACTGCTAGGACTGCAGCACAAAGTTCTAGTCGAGGGATAGTAGCATCAGAGAGAGGTGCTAGCTTGGCCTTTCCTAGAACGAACCCAAAATTGCTGTTTCCATCTTCATCGATGGCCCTGAGGTAAGCCACTGCACCAATAGCCTTGGTGGAGGCATCGGAAAACACACATAATTCCAAGTGTCTTGCCTTGGAAAGAGAATGTGGTGCATAGGTGCGTGGGATATGCAGCTGCTTTAGCTCCTTGTGTGAGTCTCGCCAGCCTATCCATTCACTCCGTTTTTCTTCTGGGAATGGAACATCCCAATCAGTTGTGTCGCTGGTGAGTTCCCACAGTAGAGCTCTTTCTTGCACAGTAACTGGAGAGGCCAGACCAAGGGGATCAAAGACACTGTTTATGGTGGACAGGACCCTTCGCCGCGTGAATGGCTTGTCACTCACTGATACACTGAAGGTAAATGTGTCGTTAGCTATCTCCCAGCACAACCCAAGACTCTGCTGTATAGGTGTGGTTTCTCCACTGAGGTCCAAATCTTTTATGCCTTGAGCATGATCCTCTGGTGGAAAAGCCTTCATTACAGCTGGGCTGTTGGAGACAATCTTGTGGAGGCGGAGGTTTGACTCAGCGAGAGATGCTTGAGTCCTCTGGAGAAGACTGATGGCTTCTGTGTCAGTGGGAAGGGACATGAGCCCGTCGTCCACGTAAAAGTGTCTTTTGACAAACTGTCGTGTGTCTGTTCTGTGTTTCTGTTCACCTTCTTTGGCAGCAAGTCGAAGCCCATAGATGGCAATGGAAGGCGAAGGGCTATTGCCAAAAACATGGAAGTTCGTGCTCTACTCAATGTTGTCCTTTGTTGGATCGTTATCCCTGAACCATAAGAACCAAAGGAAGTTGTGAAGTTCAGGCTGTTATTTAGGTCGGGGCCTGTCAACAGCACATTGTTGAGGGAGACGCCACTTTCCTGCACACTGGAATTGAAAACCACCCCGATTTGGTCAGGTTTTTGAGGGTGGTAAATGCCAAATGTTGGAAGATACCAACACTCCTCGTCTTTAACCACAGGGGGAGCTGGCTCAGCATGGTCGTCCTCTTTCCCATAAAATCTATAAACTGCTGCTTCATAACAAATGTTTTGTCAAGGCTTCGGCACAGTGAGGTAAGGCGAGTGAGTGCTTGCTTGCGGTTATTTGGGAGTCGCCTTCGTGGCACTTTGAAGGGCAGTGGAGCAACTCATTTGTTGTTCTCATCCCTGTAGACCTCTGAGTTCATAATCTTTAAAAAGGCAGTATATTCATTCGACAGAGCAAGCTTGTTGTTATTTTCAGTTTTTTGAAATATGCTGCGACCCAGGTTATGTTCTGTAACTCTCTCCAGGTTAGATTTGTGTGTGCTGATGAGGTTATATTCCATTGCTCTCCGCCATGACACATCGTTGCATTAAAAACTGACAGGATTCTGTAGTGACATCACTGCATTAAAAACAGACAGGATTCTGTAGTGGACATCACTGCATTAAAAACAGACAGGATTCTGTAGTGGACATCACTGCATTAAAAACAGACAGGATTCTGTAGTGACATCACTGCATTAAAAACAGACAGGATTCTGTAGTGACATCACTGTATTAAAAACAGACAGGATTCTGTAGTGGACATCACTGCATTAAAAACAGACAGGATTCTGTAGTGGACATCACTGCATTAAAAACAGACAGGATTCTGTAGTGACATCACTGCATTAAAAACAGACAGGATTCTGTAGTGACATCACTGTATTAAAAACAGACAGGATTCTGTAGTGACATCACTGCATTAAAAACAGACAGGATTCTGTAGTGGACATCACTGCATTAAAAACAGACAGGATTCTGTAGTGACATCACTGTATTAAAAACAGACAGGATTCTGTAGTGACATCACTGCATTAAAAACAGACAGGATTCTGTAGTGGACATCACTGTATTAAAAACAGACAGAATTCTGTAGTGACATCACTGCATTAAAAACAGACAGGATTCTGTAGTGACATCACTGTGTTAAAAACAGACAGAATTCTGTAGTGACATCACTGCATTAAAAACAGACAGGATTCTGTAGTGACATCACTGTATTAAAAACAGACAGAATTCTGTAGTGACATCACTGCATTAAAAACAGACAGGATTCTGTAGTGGACATCACTGCATTAAAAACAGACAGGATTCTGTAGTGACATCACTACATTAAACCAGATCCAGAAACGCCCCGCCTTCACTGGACCTGAGCTCATTTAAGATGGACTGAGGTGAAGTGGAAAACTCTCCTGTGGTCTGACGAGTCAACATTTGAAATTCTTTTTAGAAATCATGGACGCCGCCTCCTCCGGACTAAAGAGGAGAGGGACCATCCAGCTTGTTATCAGCACACAGTTCAAAAGCCAGCATCTGTGATGGTATGGGGGGGCATTAGTGCCCATGGCATGGGTAACCTGCACATTTGTGAAGGCACCAGAGCTGGTTCAAGCTAAACCAGAGCTCTCTACTTGCACATCTGCTCATCTGTTACTTTTATGCAATTCGTACCATGTTATATCATTCTGGAAAATGTATCCTCAATAACATCAATGCTGTACCACAACAATATTATTGGGGGGTGTCTTAATTTAACATTTCACCACATCCATGTCAGGACTTAAACCATAGAATAGAGCATACATAGCATTATTGTTGTAAATAATTTCTCTCATCAATGCTATGTGTTTTAAATATATTAGAGTAAGTTATGATTGAAGCTACTGAACAGTGAGTTAGGGATATTTTTTTTTAATAGTATCCCAGTCTTTAAAGATAACTGGGAGGAGGTTTGACTGTCAGGTGTCTGTCACAGGTGTGACTGCAGTAGTAAAAGTGTTCACACCCACACTCCAGCTGTATGTTCCGGTGTGAATGGCAGACCAACACCACTGCTTCAGTATCAGCTCTTACTGACAGTTTTGGTTCAGAAACTAGAGGCCTTGATCTCTGAACACAGAAAAACACCCATTTAAAAAGACATACAATATGTATTGCTTTTCACTTCTTTTTGTATGATTTTTAGCCATTTTAAGGAAGCTTTCACACCTGAAAGTCTGATCTGAGTTT